>JBBDGP010001769.1:612500-892500 GCA_037952835.1 Lithobates septentrionalis | reverse complement strand
AGCTTTGATAAAAGGTCACAGCCTCCCAATTCACGATGGGAACGCAGATGATTACAGTTTCTTTGTAAGCGAGGGAACATATGCCGCCCATATAAAATTCTGCTTGCTCGGAGTATCATGATCAATTAGGCTCCATGCCCGGGAAACAGTTATTATCCTCCCTGTACAGGTCTAGAAATTAATTTCTCAACAGAATTCCTGTCCCTCCACCACAGTGAATGCGATGGGATTTTCATTAAATAAAAAAAATATATAATAAATAAATAAATAAAAAGTAACTATAACATTTTCCAGGTGTCCCGTCAGTTCCAGGTTTAACGTCATTGGAAATATTTAGTTTTATATCATTTTTTTAAGATAAACTTAGATAAATAACTTTAAATAAACTTTATACTAAATTCCACATAAGCCAGAAAATGCAACCAAGACACTTTTTTTAAAATTTATTTTAATGCTTTTCAGAATTTTGGATCTTGAATATCCTCCGATGCTAGTGTTATATGGGAGGGAACCCATATGAGAAAAACTCATACAAACACAAATTGGTTGTTTTAAGTTTGCAAATGTGTTAAGAGTATCAGCTTCAATAAACATTGACAAAGCAAAGCCCACACCACATCTGTCAGCTACAGCTGGATTCAGGTCTTAACCTGGATGTTGGCTGTAGCTTTAAACAAGGGGAAAGCCTGCTAAAAGCTTGTTTAAAGCAACAGTCATCACTCCCGTTAATATGTGTAGGAAAAGAACTACAGTATACAGAAATAATAAAACAATAATCAATATAGTAAAATGTCCACAGACAGGGGCGTTGCTAGGTCAAAAGATCTGGGGCTAGAGCCCATAGCAGCGGTCACCAACCTTTTTGCAGGCCCGCGGGGAGGGGGGGGGGCACGCCAGTGGTAAGCCATATTTTGCGGGCAATGGCTGGTGTTGGCGCTTCAATCATCATGGCACTGTGGTTGATATGGTTTCAGGGTGATTGAGGTGCAATGTTTCTATTGTTACATTCTAATATATAATGAAGTGGTTCAACTCACCATAATGCAGAATCAGTGGGAGCCCTGGTCGTGTCACTTGCCCTATCTCCTGTCACCAGATGCAGCATGTCACTTGCCACCGTCGCCTGTTACCAGATGCAGCATGTTACTTGCCAAGTCACTTGCCCCCAGATGTGGATTGTCACTTGCCACTTTCAACTGGCAGCAGATGTGGATTGTCACTTGCCACATCTCCTGCCACCATTTGCAGATTGTCACTTGTCACGTCACCGGCCACCAGATGTGTCAACTCGCTGCTCCCTGCCGCACCTCTGACATTGAAGCAAGGGGTTCTGGCAGCAAAGTGGAGCTCCACCGATGACAGGAAGCACGTGACCTCCACTCCACCATGCTGTGAGGGCGGAAGAGCGCTGATGTGTGGCGGGCAGTGAGAGATGATGACATCTCTCTGCTCCTGTCGCACCTTGCTCCCACATTGAAGAGGCCCGGCTGTGAAAAGCGCTGATGTGGAGCGGGCGGCGAGAGATGTCATCTCTGCTTGTCCGCCCGCTCACTTCTCTCCTCCTCCTGTCTCCTGCAGCTAGCCCGTCTACCACAGCAGCCGCAGCCATGACCCTGCGGCAAGAGACTCAAGGCTATGGGCCCCAGATTCGGGGCTATAGCCCCAATAGCCACCCCCTAGCAACGCCTCTGTCCACAGGTATCTAAATAAGTACCTATATATACCAGAGCAGCGCTGCTGTCAATACTTATTATGACTAGCTTTAATACAGTATCAGCATATGGGAAAAGGTAAATGACAGAAGGTGATAACCAGTCCAACAGGTGGTGATCTTAAAGTGATTGTAAGGGTTGTTTTTTTTTTTTTAATAACAAACATATCATACTTTCCTCCACTGTGCAGCTCATTTTGCACAGAGTGGCCCCGAACCTGGTCTTCTGGGGTCGCGGCTCCTCCCCGCATTAGATAACACCATAGGAGAAGCACTTCCCCGAGGGGGTTTACCTTGCGGACGCGCTCCCAAGTCCAGCATTCGGCGTCCATAGCCAAAGGCCTGGTTTCACCTTTTTTAATAAATCAATATAGCTTGTATAAATTAAAATGTCGATTCAAAAAGATAAAGGCCAAAGCGCTACCACATTCACTTTTCTGTAACAATATAAATAAAAATATGAAGAAATGAATTATTCCCGCGCTACCTGTGGCTATAGGGATGAGGACACTAGTTGCCACAAAAACACCCAATTGGTCAACAAAAACCAACAAAGTAAATGGGAAAAAAAAATTAATAGAATGTATCCATGTTTTAGTGGTTGTTTACACCATTGTTTGATTAGAATTTAGGACTTGATCGTTAAAGGTGTCCCCTTTCTATTTATTTTGGTTCTTATAACACCGTCCATACATCACAGTTTTTTTAGTTACTACTCAGAGCGCAACACCAATTATTGATTTTTTTTTTCCCCATAAATAAAAATATATCTATTTATACTTTAATTAAAAGAAAAAAAAGAAGAAGAAGCACAGTAATGTGTGTGTGTTTGTATATACAGTGGGGGCGGAAAGTATTCAGACCCCCTTACATTTTTCACTCTTTGTTATATTGCAGCCATTAATGTGCTGTATCTAGGCCAAAGTTCTACAAAACCTTTGGGCTCCAGGACCCAGAGAAGACTTATGAAGATTCTAAGAAAATAAAAAAAGTCAGTTTTCTCCATACCAGACACAAACCCTGCAACCCCTCACCAAGAAGGGTGAAGGTGAGAACCCTAGGTGACACATTTACACCATCCACAGTGTCTCACAATAAATATAATATTATATATACAGTGGGGACAGAAAGTATTCAGACCCCCTTAAATTTTTCAAGAGTGAAAAATTTAAGGGGGTCTGAATACTTTCTGTCCCCACTGTATATATATATATATATATATATATATATATATATATATATATATATATATACACACTGTGGTGACTGATGGTAATTTTTATTTTTTGGGGGAGCAGCAAACAATGCAGCCGCGGCAGCCCGCAGCCCGCAGCCCATGCCTCCCCCTGGTCATCCATGATGTGCATCACGAGCGGCATCCCCTGCTGCCCTCCATGGTCATCGCGGCGGCGGGCATCACGAGCGGCTTCTCCTTTCCCTGCTCGGCAGCTTCCGTTTCCTCCCTCCTCCTTGGCGGCCAATCAGAACGCTTCTCCTTTTCGGCCAATCAGGAAACGGGTCTCAGACTCGCTTCCTGATTGGCAGAGAGGAGATTCAGTGTGAGAATAGTGAATATTCATTCGCTATTATAACACACCTGGATGGGCTCCGTTCGCATTCTCTGCCCTCTGAGCCCACCCTATTTTGGCTATGGCTCTAATCGGTGCTTCAAAAAAACACCCGTCCTGCATTGGAATTCATGCATCCGGCGCCCTGAAAGGGGCCGGACGCATGGATGGGGGGGTGGCGCCTGTGCAGCCTTAATGTATATATATATATATATATATATATATATATATATATATATATACATGCATACACTCTTAACCTTCCAAATGATTTATATTTATATTTCTGTCCATCCAGTGCTAAAATTTATAAAGCACAGTCCTGTCTGGCAGGGTAAGAGACCTGATTTTTGTCTGCAGCCGTTAAATAATACTTATGCCGCGTACACACAACCGGTTTTGCCGTCAGAATAAACTCCGAAGGTTTTTCTGATGGAACTCCGACAGAATTCCATTCAAGCGGTCTTGCATACACACGGTCAACCCAAAGTCCGACCAAAGTCCGACCATCCAGAACGCGGTGACGTACAACACTTATGACGGGACTAGAAGAAGGAAGTTCAATAGCCAGTAGCCAATAGCTTCCATCTCATATTTGCTTCAGAGCATGCCTTGTTTTTGATCCATCAGAACAGCATACAGACGAGCGGTTTTCTCGTTCGGAATTGGTTCCGTCAGAAATATTTAGAACATGTTCTATTTCTCGTCAGAATATTCGGAAAAAAAAAGTTCGATGAGGCCCACACACGAATGGAATAGACAATGAAAAGCTTCCGTCGGACTTTTTCTGTCGGACATTCTGCTCGTGTGTACGTGGCTTTACAGGTCTTGTCCCTCCCCCAGCCTGCGACTGAACAGTGAATGAAGAAGCAGCAGACGGATGAGCTCATCTCTCTGCCACTCTGCTCTCTCCTCCTATCAGCATGTCCCTATTTATAAGATGAGCACTGCAGCACAAATGATTGGATCCTTGGGCTGCACTCCCAGTCTAAGCTTTGCTGTAATTGGATTGCTAGAGGAAGTAAATTTAGGTTCTTGCACTGCTTGCATTAAAAATCCATTTGATTTATTAATGAACACAGAGCTGCATAATGTGTGTATTTCATATAAGCTGTATTAAAAAAAAAAAAAAAGAGAGATAAACACAGCGGTATCATTTATAGTGGTAGCCCATTGGATAGTGGGCTAGCAGGTGATGTGCCTGAGCCCAAAAGTGAGAGCAAAGTGATCGTCTGTTTTCTAAGTTTGGCCATTCCGGAGCTCATGGAAGAAGATTTATTGAAGAGTAAAAAAAGCTGCTGATAGACAATATTACTTTTATGACAGGTTCCCTTTATTTAAAGCCTGGAGCCACTTATCCTAAAAAAAGAAAAGTGTTCTTGCTGCCCACACAAAATCCAATATCCAACTGTCATTTTCTTGTACATGTTAGAAAAGGTGTCTGACTGGTTGACAGGAACAAGAAAAATACTTTACTTTTAGAAATCCTAGCAAATGCAGTCACCCACAGTAACCAATCATAACGCCTTTCACTGATCTGACTTCGGTGAATGGACACTCATTTGCTGCTGGTCACAGCTTTATGCAACATCTTAGCAAATTATAGAATAGGGATCTAAAGTGGATCTTAGCACTCAGTGGATGTCATTTCTTTTGAAAAGTAGAAAATAAAGGTGTGGAGCACCTGATCGCTTAAAGGAGAAGTACAGCAAAAACTCGTTTGGCTGTACTTCTCCCATGGTTCGTTCTGCACTCCTATGACCCGTTTTAAGCAGACAGCTGACGTCACAGAGCCGGTCCAGGTTTGGGAAAGATTGTGTCCTTATGTTTGGGATCCACCCACATGCCTGGACCGGCACCCGGCTCAGCCTCTCAGCAAGCTCCTGAGAGGCTGAGCCGGCCGCTCCCGCCCCCTCCACAGCCCAGCGCTCCAGTCAGCGTGGAGGGGGGGCGGAGCAGAGAGCTGGTGACTGACGGTCACCAGCTCTCAGCTCAGGGAGCATTCTGAGTTACTGCAGAGGAAGAGTTACTTTGCCAACATGTGAAGTTTGGACAACCTATGTAAGTTATTAAAATTGTTATGCCCACTTCTGCATTACTTCTGCATTACTTTCAGTACAGCTCATCAGTGGTGGCTGGTGGGTTCTTGTTTTTGGGAGGGGCAGCGGCAAACAACCGAACCGCCCCCCCCCCCCCCTCGCCGCTGTCTGCCAGTTGGTCCACCGGCACTCACCCCATCTAGGAGTCCGAGGAGCGGCGAGGATCGGGCATCCGAGGAGCAGCGACGGGGGCCGGGCATCTGAGGAGCAGCAGCGGGGATCGGGCATCCGAGGAGTAGGGATGAGCCGAACACCCCCCGGTTCGGTTCGCACCAGAACCCGCGAACGGACCGCAAGTTCGCACGAACGTTAGAACCCCATTGACGTCTATGGGACTCGAACGTTCGAAATCAAAAGTGCTCATTTTAAAGGCTAATTTGCATGGTATTGTCCTAAAAAGGGTTTGGGGACCCGGGTCCTACCCCAGGGGACATGTATCAATGCAAAAAAACTTTTAAAAACGGCCGTTTTTTCGGGAGCAGTGATTTTAATGATGCTTAAAGTAAAAAAAAAAAAGTGAAATATTCCTTTAAATATCGTACCTGGGGGGTGTCTATAGTATGCCTGTAAAGTGACGCGTGTTTCCCATGTTTAGAACAGTCCCTGCACCAAATGTCATTTTTAAAGGAAAAAATCTCATTTAAAACTGCTTGCGGGTTTAATGTCATGTCGGGTCCTGGCAATATGGATGAAAATCAGTGAGACAAACGGCATGGGTACCCCCCAGTCCATTACCAGGCCCTTTGGGTCTTGTATGGATATTAAGGGGAACCCCGCACCCAAATTAAAATAAGGAAAGGTCCCTATATACTCTGAACAGCAGTATACAGGCGGTGCAAACAAGACAGGGACTGTAGGTTTGTTGTTAAGTAGAATCTCTTTGTAATTTTGAACATTTTTAATGTGTTTAGCTCCAGCCAAAAAATCTTTTCTAAGCTTTTTGGAAAACATAGGGAAGGGTTATCACCCCTGTGACATTTGTTTTGCGTCTTTCCTCCTCTTCAGAAGATTTCACCTCACTTTTTTGTCCCAATGAAAAATGTTTTTTGAAAATTTGGGTTTTTTTGTGGAACAAGGATTGGAAAGCATCAGTGGAAAGGAGAAATTGTTTTCCCATATTAACTCTTACATGAGAGAATTTCCCTTCCTATGGGTAGATTTCATCTCACTTCCTGTTGTCTCCTTCCGTTTGCAAGTAGGAGTCGTTTGTAAGTTAGATGTTTGAAAGTAGGGTCCTGCCCTATATACTCAGCAGAAATTTGGGCCTTAGGTGTTGCTGTGGCCAAAACACTGTAAGCCCTCACAGGGCCCTGCTGTGAAATATTAGATCAAGAATTGTAATTACATGCCCCTGTTGAACAGGAGCTGAAAAATTAGGCCTTAGGCACTGGTGCTGGTGCCACAACACTGCAACCCCTCACAGACACTCTAGTTGGAACGCAGGAACGAGCACTGCTGCAAAGTATTGCATCAAAAATTGTAATTACACGCCCCTGTTAGACAGGGGCAGAAAAATTGGGCCTTAGGCACTGGTGCTGGTGCCACAACACTGCAACCCCTCACAGACACTCTAGTTGGAACGCAGGAACGAGCACTGCTGCAAAGTATTGCATCAAAAATTGTAATTACACGCCCCTGTTAGACAGGGGCAGAAAAATTGGGCCTTAGGCACTGGTGCTGGTGCCACAACACTGCAACCCCTCACAGACACTCTAGTTGGAACGCAGGAACGAGCACTGCTGCAAAGTATTGCATCAAAAATTGTAATTACACGCCCCTGTTAGACAGGGGCAGAAAAATTGGGCCTTAGGCACTGGTGCTGGTGCCACAACACTGCAACCCCTCACAGACACTCTAGTTGGAACGCAGGAACGAGCACTGCTGCAAAGTATTGCATCAAAAATTGTAATTACACGCCCCTGTTAGACAGGGGCAGAAAAATTGGGCCTTAGGCACTGGTGCTGGTGCCACAACACTGCAACCCCTCACAGACACTCTAGTTGGAATGCAGGAACGAGCCGTGCTGAAAAGTATTACATCAAAAATTGTAATTACACGCCCCTGTTATACAGGGGCTGAAAAATTGTGCCTTAGGCACTGGTGGTGGCGCCCAGAACCAAAAATGTTCTTACAAGCTATCAGCGTGATGATTGAGGAGGAAGAGGATAATTACTCAGGGATAATCACTCAGCATCAACATAGGCAGTCTTTGAAGGGATCTGAAAAAAATTATTCAGTTACATCAGCATCAGGTGCTTGGTAGCTGGTGGTGATCCAAGACTGATTCATTTTTATGAAGGTCAGCCGATCGACCGAGTCAGTGGACAGACGCACCCTGTGATCGGTTACCACGCCTCCAGCAGCACTGAATGTACGTTCCGAAAGAACGCTGGATGCAGGACAGGCCAGTAGCTCAATTGCATACTGTGCAAGCTCTGGCCAGTGATCCATCCTCAAGACCCAGTAACCCAGAGGATTTTCGGTGGGAAAGGTGTCCAAGTCTGATCTTGCCCCTAGGTATTCCTGCACCATGTAAAACAGACGCTGGCGATGGTTGCTGGAACCGATCATACCTTGGGGCTGCGGACCAAAAAATTGTCTGAACGCATCGGTCAGACGGCCACCTTCTCCACCGCTCCTTCTTTGACTGACCGAAGCCTCAGCAACACGTTGTCCAGAAACAGGAGTTTGTAACCTCCCAGTCTCTGGGAACGCGTTGCACAGACCTTTCTGCAAGGCCTCCCGAAGATGTTTCATCCTCTGCTCCCTCTGCGATGGCAAGATAAGGTCCGCAACCTTACCCTTGTAACGTGGATCAAGGAGGGTTGCCAGCCAGTATTGGTCCTTCTCCTTGATACCACGAATACGAGGATCCTTACGCAGGCTTTGCAGGATCAGGGAGGCCATGCAGCGTAGGTTTGCTGAGGCATTCGGTCCGGAGTCCTCTGGGTCACTAAGGACAACAACGTCCGCAGCCACCTCCTCCCAGCCACGTACAAGTCCATGTGTTCCTTGGGACTGATCCCTTAAAGACTGCTGATGCTGAGTGCCAGGCTCCACCTCCATACTGACACAATCTTCCTCCTCCTCCTCCTCCTCCTCCTCGTCCTCTTCCTGTGTGATCGGCGGGCACGCAGGAACACTGTCTGGATAAAGGGGGCCTTGAGAGCTAAGGAAGTCCTCCTCTTCCTGCCTCTGTTCTGCCTCAAGTGCCCTGTCCATTATTCCACGCAGCGTGTGCTCCAACAGGTGGACAAGGGGGACAGTGTCACTGATGCATGCACTGTCAGTGCTCACCATCCTCGTGGCCTCCTCGAATGGTGACAGGACAGTGCATGCATCCCTGATCATGGCCCACTGGCGTGGGGAAAAAAAACCAAGGTCCCCTGACCCTGTCCTGGTGCCATAGTCGCACAGGTACTCATTGATGGCCCTCTGCTGCGTGTGCAGCCGCTGCAGCATGGCCAACGTCGAGTTCCACCTGGTGGGCATGTCACAGATTAGGCGGTTCTTGGGCAGGTTAAACTCCTTTTGGAGGTCCGTCAGCCGAGCACTGGCATTATATGACCGGCGGAAATGCACACAGACTTTCCTGGCCTGCCTCAGGACATCCTGTAAGCCCGGGTACCTGCCCAAGAACCGCTGCACCACCAAGTTAAGGACGTGAGCCAAACAGGGCACATGGGTCAGTTGTCCCTGTCGGAGGGCAGAGAGGAGGTTGGTGCCATTGTCGCAAACCACCATTCCTGCCTTAAGTTGGCGTGGCGTCAACCACCTCTGAACCTGCCCCTGCAGAGCTGACAGAACCTCTGCCCCAGTGTGGCTCCTGTCCCCCAAGCACACCAGCTCAAGCACCGCATGGCATCTTTTGGCCTGCGTACTTGCGTAGCCCCTTGAACGCCTACGGAGCACCGCTGGTTCCGAGGAAGAGGCCATGGAGGAAGAAGAAGAGGAGGGGGTGGAGGAGAGAGGTGTGTCACAATCAGCATTTTGGAGGCGTGGTGGCGGAACAACCTCCAACACTACTGCACCTTGTCCTGCATCCTTCCCAGCTGCCAGCAGAGTCACCCAATGCGCCGTGAAACTTAAGTAACGTCCCTGTCCATGCCTGCTGGACCATGAGTCAGCGGTAATATGCACCTTACCGCTGACCGCCCTGTCCAGCGAGGCATGGACATTGCCTTCCACATGCCGGTAGAGAGCCGGAATCGCCTTCCGTGAGAAAAAGTGGCGTTTGGGTACCTGCCACTGAGGAACCGCACATTCCACAAACTCACGGAAGGGGGCAGAGTCTACCAACTGAAAAGGCAGCAGTTGAAGTGCTAGCAATTTTGCCAAGCTAGCATTCAACCGCTGGGCATGTGGATGGCTGGGAGCAAACTTCTTTCGGCGGTGCAGCAGCTGGGGCAGGGAAATTTGCCTGGTACAATCTGACGTCGGTGTACCAAAAGCAGATTGCCCACAAGTACTTGGCTGTGACACACCTAATTCTACACCTTCATTCCTCTCACTGCAGGTCTCAGAGAGGACTGAAGGTCTAGTGGGGTTGGAAATCTCAGCTGATGAGGAGCAAGGAGAGATCCTCTTTGTTCTTTGGTGTGGGTCTTTCAGATACGCTTGCCAACGAACTGCATGGCAGGTCAACATATGTCTGGTCAAGCATGTGGTACCCAAGCGGGAGATGTTTTGGCCACGCGAGATACGCTTGAGACATATGTTGCAAATAGCAGCGGTGCGATCTGATGCACTCGTCTCAAAAAAGGCCCACACCAAAGAACTTTTTGAATAACGCGCAGAGACTGCAGCGCCCTGCACATGTGGAGCTTTGGGGTGTGATGCAGTCAATGTGCTGCCCTTAGGCTGGCCCCTGGAGGGCATCCTGCCTCGTTGGTGATGTGCCGCCTCCTCCTCCTCCTCCTCCTCCTCTCTCCTATCAGGCACCCACGTTGAGTCAGTGACCTCATCATCCCCTCCCTCCTCATCACTGGAGCAAACCTGGCAGTATGCTGCAGCAGGGGGAGCATGACTGCCAGATTGCTGTCCTTCTTGGGCACCCCCTCTGTCCGTGCTCATGTTACTGCCTTCATCGAGCTCAGTATCATCATCAGAGCCTTCCAAACGCTGGGCATCCTCCTGGAGCATGTACCCAACACTGTGGTCAAACAGTTCGAGGGAATCCTCATGAGGACATGGTGGAGCTAGGGAAGGAGTCACTGATGACATTGAGCTGAGGGAAGAGGCCGCTGCTTTGCCAGACAAAGCACCCTGGGCATGGGTGAGAGAGGATGAGGAGGATGAGGACGGCTTGGTCATCCACTCGACCAAGTCTTCCGCATGTTGCGGCTCAACACGGCCAGCTGCCGAAAAAAAGGCCAAGCGTGTCCCATGGCCACGTGCTGATGAGGATGCACCGTCTCCACGACCAGCACTAGACACAGAGCCTGCTTGCCCTCTCTTATTGGCTTGTGACTGTCTGCCTCTCCTTCTTGGCCTTCCAGACATACTAATGGCCTGTAGCTGCACTAAGCTGGGATAGAACACCTGTAATTTTCTTCAGGTAGCTTTATATACTGTAACCAGACAAGCCTGCCTGTCAGTAGGAAGATAACAGGAACGGATCTAGCTGAACACTGTGAGCAGGACACACTGTACTAAATGTAAATAGTCTAGCTGCCTGACCGTGGTACTAATAGGATCAAAAAGAACACCTGTAATTTTCTTCAGGTAGCTTTATATACTGTAACCAGACAAGCCTGCCTGTCAGTAGGAAGATAACAGGAACGGATCTAGCTGAACACTGTGAGCAGGACGCACTGCACTGAATGTAAATAGCAGGAACGGATCTAGCTGAACACTGTGAGCAGGACGCACTGCACTGAATGTAAATAGCAGGAACGGATCTAGCTGAACACTGTGAGCAGGACGCACTGCACTGAATGTAAATAGCAGGAACGGATCTAGCTGAACACTGTGAGCAGGACGCACTGCACTGAATGTAAATAGCAGGAACGGATCTAGCTGAACACTGTGAGCAGGACGCACTGCACTGAATGTAAATAGCAGGAACGGATCTAGCTGAACACTGTGAGCAGGACGCACTGCACTGAATGTAAATAGCAGGAACGGATCTAGCTGAACACTGTGAGCAGGACGCACTGCACTGAATGTAAATAGCAGGAACGGATCTAGCTGAACACTGTGAGCAGGACGCACTGCACTGAATGTAAATAGCAGGAACGGATCTAGCTGAACACTGTGAGCAGGACGCACTGCACTGAATGTAAATAGCAGGAACGGATCTAGCTGAACACTGTGAGCAGGACGCACTGCACTGAATGTAAATAGCAGGAACGGATCTAGCTGAACACTGTGAGCAGGACGCACTGCACTGAATGTAAATAGCAGGAACGGATCTAGCTGAACACTGTGAGCAGGACGCACTGCACTGAATGTAAATAGCAGGAACGGATCTAGCTGAACACTGTGAGCAGGACGCACTGCACTGAATGTAAATAGCAGGAACGGATCTAGCTGAACACTGTGAGCAGGACGCACTGCACTGAATGTAAATAGCAGGAACGGATCTAGCTGAACACTGTGAGCAGGACGCACTGCACTGAATGTAAATAGCAGGAACGGATCTAGCTGAACACTGTGAGCAGGACGCACTGCACTGAATGTAAATAGCAGGAACGGATCTAGCTGAACACTGTGAGCAGGACGCACTGCACTGAATGTAAATAGCAGGAACGGATCTAGCTGAACACTGTGAGCAGGACGCACTGCACTGAATGTAAATAGCAGGAACGGATCTAGCTGAACACTGTGAGCAGGACGCACTGCACTGAATGTAAATAGCAGGAACGGATCTAGCTGAACACTGTGAGCAGGACGCACTGCACTGAATGTAAATAGCAGGAACGGATCTAGCTGAACACTGTGAGCAGGACGCACTGCACTGAATGTAAATAGCAGGAACGGATCTAGCTGAACACTGTGAGCAGGACGCACTGCACTGAATGTAAATAGCAGGAACGGATCTAGCTGAACACTGTGAGCAGGACGCACTGCACTGAATGTAAATAGCAGGAACGGATCTAGCTGAACACTGTGAGCAGGACGCACTGCACTGAATGTAAATAGCAGGAACGGATCTAGCTGAACACTGTGAGCAGGACGCACTGCACTGAATGTAAATAGCAGGAACGGATCTAGCTGAACACTGTGAGCAGGACGCACTGCACTGAATGTAAATAGCAGGAACGGATCTAGCTGAACACTGTGAGCAGGACACACTGCACTAAATAGTCTAGATAGAAGATAACAGGAACGGATCTAGCTAAACTGAATACAGTGTATATATATATATGCAACACCTGGGATGCATATATATACACAATACACTGTAAGTGCAGCTAACTGACTGACTGTTCTGCCTAATCTATCTAACTCAAATCAAATGACACTGTCTCTCTCTCTCTCTATCTCTCAGCACACCGGAACACACACTACACAGGGCCGCCGTGCAGGCGGCCTTATATAGTGTGGGGTGTGTACTAAATCCCCTGAGCCATAATTGGCCAAAGCCACCCTGGCTTTGGCCAATTACAGCTCTCTCTACTGACGGCGCTGTGATTGGCCAAGCATGCGGGTCATAGTGCATGCTTGGCCAATCATCAGCCAGCAATGCACTGCGATGCCGCAGTGAATTATGGGCCGTGACGCGCCACACGAATTTGGCGCGAACGGCCCATATCGTTCGCAATTCGACGGACGGTCGAACAGCCGATGTTCGAGTCGAACATGGGTTCGACTCGAACACGAAGCTCATCCCTACCGAGGAGCAGCGGCGGGGACCGGGCATCCATGCATTGGCTCTTCTCCTCCTCGCTTTCGCCGAAGTTTGGACAACCTATGTAAGTTATTAAAATTGTAATGCCCACTTCTGCATTACTTTCAGTACAGCTCATCAGTGGTGGCTGGAGGGTTCTTGTTTTTGGGAGGGGCAGCGGCAAACAACCGAACCGCCCCCCCCCCCCCTCGCCGCTGTCTGCCAGTTGGTCCACTGGCACTCACCCCATCTAGGAGTCCGAGGAGCGGAGAGGATCGGTCATCCGAGGAGCAGCGGCGGGGACCGGGCATCCATGCATTGGCTCTTCTCCTCCTCGCTTTCGCCGTCTCCTCCCCTCCCCCTAGGGGTCTGATAGGAGCGCCTGTCCTTTCAGCCAATCAGGTGACAGATATCAGACCTGCCACCCAATTGGCCGGGAGGAGGATCAGTGTTGCAACAGTGAATTCCCACCTGGGTGGAATTGGAGCGCACTCACTGCAACCCATTCCCACTCTATTTTGAAGCCTCTGGCTCTAATCGGTGCTTAAAAAAAAAACCCTGGCTGCCCGAATTCATGCGGCCGATGACCAGAAAGGGTTCATGCTATGCATGAATTTATCCATTGCATATAGGGGGGTGGCGAGGAGAGAGGGGGCGGGGCCCAGGCGCCGCTAATGGACGGGCCGCCACTGCCTTGTATGTATGTAGGTGGGGTGCAGCACGGTGTGGTAAAAGAACTTGTACTGAAACAATACAAAGACAACTCACAAATAACCGGGTGGGAAAGCAACCCAGCTGGGAACTCTCACAGAGAGCACACTAATAGCATCTGTAGAAAGGGGCAGAATGCCACCCAAGCTGGAAGATGTCCAGAGAAGTAGTGATCCCTACACTTTCTCTGTGTCAGGAACCTTTCCCTGCCTAAAGCTCAGCTGTTCTAGTAGGTCTTTCCGGACATTTTCTTAGTCACATCCTACAGCAAAAGCCATGGTCCACAGAGAGGTTCCAAAGCAGCAGAGGGATCTCATAGTTAAAAGGTATCAGTCAGGAGAAGGGTACAACAGAATTCCTAAGGCATTAGATATACCATGGAACACAGGGAAGACAGTCATCATCAAGTGGAGAAAATATGGCACAACAGTGACATTACCAAGAGCTGGACGTCCCTCCAAAATTGATGAAAAGACGAGAAGAAAACTGGTCAGGGAGGCTTCCAAGAGGCCTACAGGAACATTAAAGGAGCTGCAGGAATATCTGGCAAGTACTGGCTGTGTGGTACATGTGACAACAATCTCCCGTATTCTTCATATGTCTGGGCTATGGGGTAGAGTGGCAAGACGGAAGCCTTTTCTTACGAAGAAAAACATCCAAGCCTGGCTAAATTTTGCAAAAACACATCTGAAGTCTCCTAAAAGCATGTGGCAAAATGTGTTTATGGTCTGATGAAACCAAGGTTGACATTTTACCAGGGGTGTGTAGACTTTTTATATCCACTGTATGTGTGACCATGTGAATAAAGCTTTGGACCCTTTGAGGAAACCTTGGTGAGCTGATGACATTTCTTCACTCTGTCTACGGTTCCCGGCCTGTGGTCATCACAGCACCCAACATTACTACAGCCATTTCCATGAAGCGGATTATTGCGTTTAGTCTGTATTTGCACAGCTCCATTGTAGATTTCCAACCTCAAAAAAAAAAAAAAAACAGCCTTCTCCCATGATGCACCTCAGCACACATGGAGCTGCAGACTTTGACCACCAGGGACCCATCTTGTTCCATGTTTTTTTTTTTTTTTTTTCCTCATGCTGAGCCTCAATTAATCAGTATGATATTTTTATCATAGCCCTGGCTTGTGTGGATCCCATTGGGATCTGACAAGCACAATAATGGCCCCAGCAGTTACTCACGCTAAGCTGCCTAGTGCTTTCACACAGCAGCAGGCTGATCTCAAAATGTGCTATCTGTTTGCCCTCATTTGTGTCACACTTAGAGCAAGATACGCCTGCGAGCCTTGCAGCGCGAGACGAAGCATGTAGAAATTTGTAAGAGGGGGAAAAGCAAAGCTCGGCTCTCCCATGAGATTCGCCAAGTTCAACTGGAAAAGGTTACAGTCCCATGCAACGGAGGCAGCGACGAGCCTGCAAGACTGCAAATCTGCAGTGATGGCTCGGAGCCAAGAGATGGAGGGACGAAGCCTGGGGTCAGCTGTGATAGGGGAGGGATGAGCATAGATTCAGCAACCGGGGTGGTGGTGGTGGGGGGGGGATAAGACAGCTAATTTTAGACCCCAGCTTGTCTCTCTGATTAGATTATAATGTATTTTTGGTTAAGCCACAATTTGATCTATGTATAGAGCTTTTTATATCATCAGCGATGTATGATGAGGAAATGAAGAATGACATTAATAGAAATGAATTGGAACCAGGTGGATTTATATGCAAAATGGGAGCTTAACCGTTATTACAGATTTTTAACAGAGCTGTTAAAAAGCCCAATCCACCTTTTTTCCTTATGTTCATCTTTGCTATATACATGATTTTTAGTTTATGTTCATTTTTTAATCGCAAGTAAATTTACACCTAATCATATAGGCTCAAGGTAAACATCAAAATAAACAGATAATATCCACTTCCAGACCTGGCTTTTTTTGGCACTTTTGTGTACAAAAAGTTAACAATTAACAATCAATTAACAACCAATTAATTGATTAATTAATTAACCACTTTCTTACTGGCCACTTAAAACCCCCTCCTGTCCAGACCAATTTTTAGCTTTCCGCGCTGATGCACTTTGAATGACAAATGCGCGGTCATACAACACTGTACCCAAAATACATTTTTATCATTTTTTCCCCACAAATAGAGCTTTCCTTTGGTAGTATTTGATCACCTCTGCAGTTTTTATTTTTTGTTAAAAAAAATGTAAAAAGACCGAATTTAAACTTTTTTTTTTTTTTTAATATTTTGTTATAAATTTTTAAAACAGGTCATTTTACTCCTTCTGCACTGATGGGCACCGATAGGTGGCAGTGATGGGCATTGATGGGTGGCAGTGATGGGCACTGATGGGTGGCAATAATGGGCACTGATCGGTTACACTGATAGGCAGCACTGCTAGGTGGCACTGATTGGCACCACTGGTGGGCATTGATAGGTGGCACTTGTGGATTTTTTTGATTTTTACACTGTTGCTTTAATTCTTTTTTTTATCACTTTTATTACTGTCACAAGGAATGTAAACATCCTTGTGACAGCAATAGACATGTGACAGGTACTCTTTATGGAGAGATCTGGGGTCTATAAGACCCTGGGAAAGGGCCTTTTCTGATCCAGAATGCCTGTGCTCCTGTGCACAAAGCCATCTCCATTTAGACATGGTTTGACCAGTTTGATGAGTAGGAACTTAGGTGGCTTGACCTCAATCCTACTGAACCTTTGGGAGGAGTTGGAATTAATATTGTGAGCCAGGTCATCTTGTTTAACATCAGTACCTGACCGAACAAATGCTATTTTGGCTGAAGAGGCACAAATTCCTACAGATACACTCCCAAATCTTGTAAAAACCTCTCTAGAGGAGTAAATGCTTACCTAGCCACAAATAGATCTCCTAAGGAAGGCCCTTTTCTGATACAGAATGACCGTGCCCCTGTGAGACATTTCCATTAAGACATGGTTTGACCAGTTTGATGAGTAGGAACTTGGGTGGCTTGACCTCAACCCTACTGAACAACTTTGGGAGGAATTGGAGGAATGGGAGGAATTGGAATTCCTATTGTGAGCTGGATTGTCTTCTTCAACCTGACCTAACTAATGCTGTTTTGGCTGTAGAGGCACAATTTCCCACAGAAACACTCCAAAAGCTTGTGGAAAACCTCTTTAGAGGAGTGAAGGCTAATATAGCTACAAATGGGAAGGAGGGTCCACAAAATCGATACCAGAACCCTTATCCGAGATGAGAGTCTTGGGGAGGGGGAACAACTCCATATTAAAGTGGTAGTAAACCTGAGCATTTAAAAAAAGAAAAAATACCATGCAAGGCAATGGTACAATGTGCTAGTATGCATCGCACGCTAGCACATTATGAAATACTTACCTTAGAATGAAGCCCTCCAGTGGTGCACTGTCACCGCTGGCAGGGCTTCCACCTTCCCCAGGTCTTCCTTCCTGGTTTGTGGGCTCCGGCTGTATGAGTGGCCAGAGCCACGATATCGTCATTACCGGGCATGCGTGCGAGAACCCTCGGCTCCAGCACGAAGCTCTGAAGGTCTAGCACGGTATGCCAGACCTTCAGAGGGCATGCACCAGTAACGTCACCGGCTACATTCAGTGTGAATATCTTCTAAACAGTGCAAGTTTAGGGAATATTCACTTTACCCACAGGTAAGCCTTATTATAGGCTTATCTGTTGGTACATGTGCAAAAAATTAGTTTACTACCACTTTAATATCAATGGTATAAATAATTGTGTGCATAATTTCTGTGCATAATTTAAGTTTTGCTATTTAGACTAAGACATTCAACAGTTGTGTGCAACCTTCAGTTATATGGGAGTCCTCCCACCAAGCTTGGTGTTAAAAGCTTCAGTGGTGGTAAGTTTTCACTGCTGGCTTTTTACCACAGTTATGATACAAGAGCAGCCCTGTGAATCAGCCAACAGTGACACACGATCAAAGCTCTGTACTGTTAAATTAACCATATCCTTGATAAGTTCCTTCAGAAGCCAAGGCCTGCAAGTAATCCCCCAAAGACCCTAGTTCAATTCCAGACACCACGGGGCATTTGAGACTCAGACAGAAGAGGGAGGATAAGAAAATCAAGTTGTATTAATCATAGGCTTCTGATCTCTGAATGTTGCCAGGATAGAATTGATCTCTGAAACCTTTTTTCCCCAAGGGGAGGTACAAACCTGAGAAGATGATAGCAACTCATCCTTGAATTATTCAGCTAGACCAAATGATACTGTCCCCTACAGTCCTCCTTCCAAGAGTGCAGAATGTATGGCTTCATAACGCACACTGACTTGGAGGCAGCCATTGGCTCCTGAGCAGATGGAAAATGTATACCTTACAAGCCGCACAGCTTGACAGTGCTGAATGTTGAACGAACATGTGAATCATTCAGGTAAGTACTGTGTAAAAGTAGCTTTTATTCAACCAGAAATAATAGCCTTGACACATATTTTTGATATTTATTATTACCTACTTTCAGCAAATACTAATAACTTGGCCTGATTTACGTAGGGGACAGTATCACTTGGCCAAGCTGAACAATTCAAAGATCTGTTGCTATTATCTGCTCAGGTGTGTATATATATATATATATATATATATATATATATATATATATATATATATATATATATATATATATATATATATATATATATATATATATGTATGTATATATATATGTATATATATATATATATATATGTATATATATATATATATATATATATATGTATATGCATATACATATATATATATATGTATATGCATATACATATATATATATATATATATATATATATATATATATATACACACACCTGAGCAGATAATAGCAACAGATCTTTGAATTGTTCAGCTTGGCCAAGTGATACTGTCCCCTACGTAAATCAGGCCAAGTTATTAGTATTTGCTGAAAGTAGGTAATAATAAATATTATGTATATATATATATATATATATGTGTATATGTGTATATATATGTGTATATATATATATATATATATATATATATATATATATATATATATGTATATATATATATATATATATATATATATATATATATATATATATGTATATATATATATATATATATATATATATATATATATATATAGTGGGGACGGAAATTATTCAGACCCCCTTAAATTTTTTACTCTTTGTTATATTGCCTTAAATGTGGCCTTAATTCTAAGCGGTATGTGTGGAGAAAACCAGGCACTGCTCATCACCTGTCCAATACAGTCCCAACAGTGAAGCATGGTGGTGGCAGCATCATGCTGTGGGGGTGTTTTTCAGCTGCAGGGACAGGACGACTGGTTGCAATCGAGGGAAAGATAAATGCGGCCAAGTACAGGGATATCCTGGACGAAAACCTTCTCCAGAGTGCTCAGGACCTCAGATTGGGCCAAAGGTTTACTTTCCAACAAGACAATGACCCTAAGCACACAGCTAAAATAACGAAGGAGTGGCTTCACAACAACTCAGTGACTGTTCTTGAATGGCCCAGCCAGAGCCCTGACTTAAACCCAATTGAGCATCTCTGGAGAGACCTAAAAATGGCCGTCCACCAACGTTTACCATCCCCCCTGACAGAACTGGAGAGGATCTGCAAGGAGGAATGGAAGAGGATCCCCAAATCCAGGTGTGAAAAACTTGTTGCATCTTTCCCAAAAAGACTCAGGGCTGTATTAGATCAAAAGGTGCTTCTACTAAATACTGAGCAAAGGGTCTGAATACTTAGGACCATGTGATATTTCAGTTTTTCTTTTTTAATAAATCTGCACAAATATCAACAATTCTGTGTTTTTCTGTCAATATGGGGTGCTGTGTGTACATTAATGAGGAAAAAAATGAACTTAAATGATTTTAGCAAATGGCTGCAATATAACAAAGAGTGAAAAATGTATGGGGGTATGAATACTTTCCGTCCCCACTGTATATATAATATTATATTTATTGTGAGACACTGTGGATGGTGTAAATGTGTCACCTAGGGTTCTCACCTTCACCTTTCTTGGTGAGGGGTTGCAGGGTTTGTGTCTGGTATGGAGAAAACTGACTTTTTTTATTTTCTTAGAATCTTCATAAGTCTTCTCTGGGTCCTGGAACCCAAAGGTTTTGTAGAACTTTGACCTAGATACACATTAAGGTCCTGGAGTGGCCTAGCTAGTCTCCAGAGCTTAATCCCATATAAAATATGTGGAGGGAGCTGAAGGTTCCAGTTACCAAACTTCAGCCTCGAAAACCTTAATGACTTGGAGAGGATCTGCAAAGAGGAGTGGGACAAAATCCTGAGATGTGTGCAAACCTGGTGGCCAACTACAGGAAACATCTGACCAACAAGGGTTTTGCCACCAAGTACTAAGTCAATGGGACAAGTACTTATTTCACTCATTAGAATGCAAATCAATTTATAACTTTTTTGAAATGTGTTTTTCCGGATTTTTGTTGTTGTTATTCTGTCTCTCACTGTTAAAATAAACCTACTATTAAAATTTTAGAATGATCATTTCTTTGTCAGTGGGCAAACATATAAAATCAGCAGGGGATCAAATACTTTTTTCCCTCACTGTAAAGCCTCCAATCCTAGGTCTACCTTTTACCTAGTAGCAAGAACTTATTAAACATTATATATATATATTTATACGGTATTTAAATATCTAAAAAAATATATTTGTTGTGAGACACTGTGAATGGTGTAAATGTGTCACCTTTTGTTCTCACCTTAATCCTTCATGGTGAGGGAATCCGGGGGTTTGTGTCTGGAATGGAGAGAACGAAGTTTTTAGTTAGTTTTTAGTTTCTTTGAATCCTAATGCCGCGTACACACGGTCGTACTTTTCGTCTACAAAAGTCAGACAGCCTGTCCGACAGACTTCCGGCAGACTTTCGGTGGACTTGCGGCGGACTTGCGGCCTACTTTCTAACGAACGGACTTGCCTACACACGACCACACAAAAGTCGGTCGGATTCGTACGTGATGACGTACACCGGACTAAAATAAGGAAGTTCATAGCCAGTAGCCAATAGGTGCCCTAGCGTGGCTTTTTGTCCGTCGGACTAGCACACAGACGAGCGGATTTCGGGGTCCGTCGTAGTTACGAAGTAAAGTTTTAAAGCATGTTTCAAATCTAAAGTACGTCGGATTTGAGGCTAAAAAAGTCAGTTGAAAGTCCGGAGAAGCCCACACACGATCGGATTACCAGCCAGCTTTAGTCCGTCAGCGTCCGTTGGACTTTTGTAGACGAAAAGTACGACGCGGCATAATAAGTCTTCCTCTGGATCCTGGAGTACCAAGTACCGTATATACTCGGTAATAAGTCGACCTGAATATAAGCCGAGGCACCTAGTTTTACCACAAAAAACTGGGAAAACCTATTGACTCGAGTATAAGCCTAGGGCGAGAAATGCGCAGCTACTGTAAGTGGAAAAGAGGGTCAACAATGCCCATTTGCAGCCTCACTGTGCCCATTTGCAGCCTCACTGTGCCCATGTGCAGCCATAGGTCCCCCGAACTTCAAACTCGGTAGTTAAGGGTCCCTAGATGCCCCCTAGCTGCAACCAAAATTTGGGGTCTCTGGACCCAAAGGGTCCCGAAATGACATTGCTGCAGATGGACACAGTTGACCAACTTTGGGGCCCCGTATCTCGGGGCCACTTGGTGCTAGGAACCCCACATTTGGTGTGCAAACCCAGTGGAACTAGCACTACAACATATCAACATAGCTGGGGTTCCTAGCACCAAGTGGTCCCGAGATACAGGGCCCCAAATTCGGTTTGGAAAATGTCATTCTTTGCACCAGAAAAGTGCTTGACTCGAGTATAAGTCGAGGGGGGCACTTTCAGCACACAAAAATGTGCCGAAAAACTCGGCTTATACTCGAGTATATACGGTAGCCAGAACTCATTTTTCAGTCCCAGATGTCCACAGGCCTTTCTGTATGTGGCCTGACTGATTCTCAGGGCTCTACAGAACCGCCCTGCGTTAAAATAGTTTGTTTTCTGCAAGACAAACCTGCCTGAACTGTTCCTTGGATGTTTATTGTCTCATGGATGGTTTACTGTTGCCAATACCAGTTGAGCCTATCCCCCTTACAATATGTAGAATTTATGTACACAAGTTCAGCTAACATAGTTTACACCAGAGAGAAAAAAAAATGATATCCCAACCTGAAGACCCCTTTTAAATATCTTTTTTTTTTAAACTACCCCTACCATTAACGCTCTTTGTAACCCCAACACTTACCGTCACAGTAACCCTCTCTGTATCTTTAACACAAACCCTCCCTGTAACCCCAATGATAAGCTGCCCCCATAACCCTAACACTAATCCTAAAGCCGCGTACACACGAAGAAAAAGTCAGACGGAAGCTTTTCATCGTCTATTCCGATCGTGTGTATGCCGCATTGGACTTATTTTTTCGAAAATTCTGATGGACCTAGAAATAGAACATGTTCTAAATTTTTCCGACAGAACCAATTGCTATCGGTAAAAACGATCGTCTGTATTCCGACGGACCAAAAACGACGCATGCTCTGACGCAAGTACAAGACGGAAGCTATTGGCTACTGGCTATTGAACTTCCTTTTTCTAGTCCCGTCGTACGTGCTGTACGTCACCGCGTTCTGGACGGTCGGACTTTGGATTGACCGTGTGTAGGCAAGATCGCTAGAATGGAGTTCCGTCGGAGAAACCTTCAGAGTTTATTCCGACGGCAAAACCGGTCGTGTGTACGCAACATTAACTAACCCTCTCTGTAGACCTAACTCTAATGTATTACCAGTAGCATTTATACCTAATACTTTTTATCACCCTATTATTTAACTCTATGTCCGCCCTACCTTAACCACTTCAGATCTGGAAGGCTTTACCCCCTTCATGACCAGGCCATTTTTTGCTATTTAGCACTGCGCTAGATTAACTGGTAATTGTACGATAATGCAACACTGTACCCAAACAAAATTTATATATTTTTTTTTCACACAGATAGAGATTTCATTTGGTGGTATTTGATCACCACTGTTTTTTTTTTTCACTTTTATTATATAAACTAAAACAAAATGAAAATTTTGAAAAAAAAAAATTTACTTTCTGCTATAAAACATATCAAATAAAAAAAAAAAAAAAAAAAAAAAAAAAGAATGTCTTCATATATTTTGGCCAAAATGTATTCTACCATGTCTGAGACTGCGATAGTGCAGCGGAAAATCTGACACCAACTGACCAGTGGGAGTGGGAACTGACCAGTGATGGTTGATGCTCAATATTTTGGGGAGGAGCGGCAAACAAACCTCCCCCCCTCACTCGCACCACCCCCCCCACGGTAGACGGACGGGAAGGCAGCCTTACCTTTGGAGATGACGAGGATCAAGGACGAGGGGTAGGGCTGCTGCTCCTCACTCCAGCCGAGGGAAGAGCCGGGGCTTCTCCTCCCGGCCGAACAGACGCTGCTTCTCCTCCCAGTTGAACAGGAAGGATTGGTCTGAGGACATGCTTTCTGATTGGGCTGGGAGGAGAATCAGGAAGACAATAGCAAATATTAATTCGCTATTGCCACACAACTGGGTGGGCTCGGGGTGCAGTGGTCTGCGCCCTGAGCCCACCCTTTTTTTAAGCCAATTAGAGCCTCAGGCTAGAATCATGTGCTTCCAAAAAAGAGAAAAATAAAAACACATTGAAATCCATGGCGCCCTGCATGGAGATTAGGGTCCGAACATATCGATTGGGGGGGCCCCTGCGTTCCTTTTGGATGGGCCACCAC
Source organism: Lithobates septentrionalis (assembly GCA_037952835.1). Taxonomy (NCBI): domain Eukaryota; kingdom Metazoa; phylum Chordata; class Amphibia; order Anura; family Ranidae; genus Lithobates; species Lithobates septentrionalis. The sequence goes on along the minus strand of JBBDGP010001769.1, from coordinate 868,798 downwards.
TGGAAATGACTGAATAACACTGATTTTACCAGTGACACTAATACAGTGATCAGTGATAATAATATACACTGTCACTGTACTAATGATACGGACGGCAAAAGGGTAACATCTAGGTTGATCAAGAGGTTAAAGTGGCTATATGGTTTTTCACCTTAATGCATCCATGTAGATATTTTCTACATTTATTTATAAAGATCCAATGTCACATCTATCAGTGGGAAAATTTGGAGGACAGAGGGGAAGAGGAAATCCTGTCCAAAAAAAGGACAGTTGGACATCCTAGTTAATCAAATACCGGAACTACTTTTCTGCAATCTGTACTCGCATATTTCTCTCTCTTCTACCCACACAGACCCCAGCTGCTCGGACTTCTCTGCTGCGCAGAACTTACAAACTGCAATACAATATTCTCAAACTGTAGGCAGGACTTTGCGGGGGTACTCAGAACCAGCCAGTAAATCCCTATCTACATATTCATTCTGGCTTGGTGACTCATGAAGGGAAGCCGTAGGGTGAGCACCACAGTCCGAAAACTAGCAAAGTCCAAAATAAGAGTTAACTTTAAAGCAAACCTATGTTTTAAAGGGCAAAGAAACAGGTTCACTTTAAAGTGTATCTAAACCCAAAACCAAAAACATAATATATTGCAGCTTACTAATTCTGGAGGAGTGGGTGCATTTGTTTTCTTTTTTTCAAGTTTCTTCTGTTTTATTTTCACCTGGTAATCCTGCAAATAACGCTTCCTGTTCCGGGCTGGCCACACCACTCTTCCACTGTATGTATGGAGACAATGGTTGTCACCCCAAGTTTCTAAACATTAGTACAGACCAACAGCCGTCTTTGACAGCTTGGTCTCTGTGCTGTGAGCATGCAAAACCTGCGCCGCCCATGGACGATTATGTGCAGTGTATGGACTTCAACCTCTTCGCGCCCACGCTATAGCCGAAAGACAGCTACAGCGTGTGCCTAAATTGCCAGGAGGGTGTCTGTGTATGTCCCCCAGTGCAAGAGATGACTGTGCGCCCCCTGCAGGCAAGCTTTGTGATCAGCGAGTCCATGAGAACCCGGCCCCTTACCACGTGATCAGCTGTCAGCCAATGACAGCTGATCACATAATGTAAACAGAAGCCGGTAATCTTTTTTTTCCCTCATGCTGACAGCTGCCGCCTCATCAGTGCCCACCAGTGCCACCTACCAGTACCCATAGGTATTGCTAAGCAGTGCCCACCAGTGTCACCCATCAGTGCACACCAGTGCTGCCAATAAGTGTCCATCAGTGCCTCATGAGTGCCATCTATCAGTGCTGCCTATCAGTGTCATCTACCAGTGCCTATCAGTGCCCATCAGTTCCACCTATCAGTGCCTATCAGTGCCATCTAGTGATGTCACGTGGCTCTGGCCAGTCACAGAACCGGAGTCCGCAGCCCCATAAGGAAGAGGGCAGAAGATGGTTGTGGCCAACAGCGGGGACGCCGCAGCCTTTGTTTGTGGGTAAGTGGCACAAAATGGGCTAGTATGCAATGCATACTAGCCCATTATGCTTTTACTTTGCAGGGTTTGCCAGGGAACAAAACAGCAAAGAGAGTGAGCTTTAACCACTTGCTTACTGGGCACTTAAAGTGGTTGTAAACCCACATTTGTAAGTTTTACCTATAGGTAAGCCTAAATTAAGGCTTGCCTATAGGTAGTGGAAATACCTCCTAAACGTGCGTCGTTTAGGAGATATTTCCTGTACACTCCTGACATCATCGGCGCATGCGCTGTGAAGAAACTGACCTCCGTTTCTTCACTCGTATGTGCCGTGACTGATGGCTCCCGCGCACGTTTAGGAGATATTTTCACTACCTATGGGTAAGCCTTATTATAGACTCACCTATAGGTAAAACTTACAAATGTGGGTTTACAAGCACTTTAAAGCGGTTGTATACCTATATTTGTAACTTTTACCTACAGGTAAGCCTATAATAAGGCTTACCTGTAGGTAAAAAAAATATCTCCTAAACCTGTAAGGTTTAGGAGATATTCCCCTCGCAATGAGCCGCTAACTGCAGCGGCGCATGCGCACAGGGGACTCTCGGCTGACAGCCCGGCAAACTCCGGAGCTTGCTGGGCAGAAGTCTCCCGCGCGCATGCGCGGGAGTGACGACATCGCGGCTCCGGCCACTCACAGCGCCGGAGCCGCGATACCCAGAAGACACGCCGAGGGGAGATGTCGGCTCCCTCGGCGTGGACCAGGTGAGATGCCGGCGCCTCGTTCTAAGGTAAGTATCTCATAATGAGCTAGTATGCGGTGCATACTAGCTCATTATGCCTTTTCCCTTGCAGGTGTAAAAAAAAAAAAAAAAATGACAGCGGGTATACAACCGCTTTAAGTGCCCAGTAAGAAATTGGTTAAAGCCCACTCTCTTTGCCGCTGCACATGTTACATAGGCAGCGAGAGGTAAAAGTAGACCGTACATAAAGATGTAAAGTACAGCTATTTAGTAGACCCCCCCTGTTCAAAAACATAAACAGTTGGATACCATGTGTATCATTTGACATCTTTAGATAATATGGCTTGGATTTAAAGCGGTATAAAACCCAAAACCAAAAATTTTATATATTGCAGCTTACCAATTATTAGATGTGGTGGCTGCATTAATTTTCTTTTTTAGACTTTTTACCTTCTGTTTTTACCTGGTAATGGCCAGTAACACACCTCCTGTATTAGAATGTCCCCAAGTCAAGAACTTAATACAGCTAATTTTCACATAGCTAATGCTCATTACAGTGCAGCTAATGCTCATGAACATGTACCAGCACACAGATGAGCTTGGGCTAATATCCAGCGTGCACTGACACATATGTGTGTGCCAGTGCGCATTGGCACACACATTCACGTGCCTTGGTGCCAAGCTGCCTTTTTAAAGGAGATCCTGGTGTGTGCTAATCACTGGATGTTATTCAGCTTTCCCATGACTCGTGTTCCTGTGTCCCTGCTCTTGCTCTTGATCTTCCGTTGCTGACCCGGCTTGTTCCTGACCTTGCTCTGTGGATTCTGGATACTGTCCTCGGCCTGCTCCTGGACCTCGCTCTGCCTGCTTCCCTGGTACTGACCTCGGCCTTCTCCTGGACCTTGCTCTGCCTGCTTCCCTAGTACTGATCTTGGCCTGCTGCTGGACCTTGCTCTGCCTGCTTCTCTGGTACTGACCTCAGCCTGCTACTGGACCTTGCTCTGCCTGCTTCCCTGGTACGAACCTCAGCCTGCTACTGGAACTTGCTCTGCCTGCTTTCCTGGTACTGACCTCAGAATGCTCCTGTACCTTGCTCTGCCTGCTTCCCTGCTACTGACCTCGGTCTGCTCCTGGACCTCACTCTGCCTGCTTCCCTGGTACTGACCTTGGCCTGGTCCTGGACATCGCTCTGCCTGCTTCCCTAAAACTGACCTCAGCCTGCTCCTGGACCTCGCTGTGCCTGCTTTCCTGTTACTGACCTCGGCCTGCTACTGGACCTTGCTCTGCCTGCTTCCTGTCCATACTGCTGATAGATCCTCTGATTTATAATAAATTTAGTTATTCATTTCTAAGCCCGCATGAAGGGGGATTTGTGAGCCCCCAAAACACGTTGTATATATCTTCTGACCTCTTGTTGTGAAAAATTAAATTTTATTGGACTTATCTTTGATCATTGGCACTCTCATTCTTTAGATATTCCATTTAAAAACAGTACGAGAATCTTAAAAAAAAATGTGTAGTGTTACATTATTGTGAGACTTGAGATACTAAGATCCCACAGTAAGGTGACATCACTAGTGCCTAGACCAGGGTTATTCGACCAGGGTTCCATGGAAGCCTAGGGTTCCTCCAGAGGTTGCTAGGGGTTCCTTGAGCAATGAGCAATTCCTGTCTCTCAGGTCACCACTGATTTTTTTTAGCTACCTCTAAGGGGGTAATTCTTCATAGTGACCACAAGTGTATGGAGCATTCTTCCCACTGACCATCACACTGATGTATCATGAGTTGTAGATACAGTAATTTTTTGCAGGGGTTCCCTGAGACCGGTAACTATTTAAAGGGTTCCCCTGTATTAAAAAAGGTTGATAAAGGCTGGAGTCTCCAAGCTTTCCAAGCAAAGGGCCAGTTTACTGTCCTCCAGACTATAGGGGGGGTCAGACGGTGGTATGCGTGGGAGGAATAGTGCCCCATCATTGGTGTCAGTATATATGAATAGTACTCCATTGTTGGTGTCAGTGGGAAGAATAATGCCCAATCATTCGTCTCAGTGGGAGGAATAGTGCCCATTGTTGGTGTCAGTGGGAAGAATAGTACCCCATCGTTGGTGTCAGTGGGGGGATAATGTCAAATCATTGGTGTCTGTGGGAGGAATAATGCTAAACTGTTGGAGTCAGTGAGAGGAATAGTACCCCATTGTTGGTGTCAGTGGGAGGAAAAAGGTCCAATCACTGGAGTCAGTGGGAGGAAAAATTCCCAATTGTTGGAGTCAGTGGGAGGAATAGTGCCCCATCATTGATGTCAGTGGGAGGAATAATGCCCAATCATTGGTTTCAGTGGAAGGAACGATGACCAATTGTTGGAGGCAGTGGGAGGAATAGTTCTCCATCGTTGGTGTCAGTAGAAAGAATAGTGTCTTCATATCAGTGAGAGGAACAGTGCCCCAAGGGCGAGATAAAGGCAAGCAAAGGGCCGGATACGGCCCTAGGGCCTCCGTTTGGAGACCACTGGCCTAGAGCAAGGGAACCTTGGTCTAAGATGAGGTTCTTTAATTTTTTATCTCCTTTTTTTTTTGAGGGGGGGGGGGGGATTAGGTTTACTTTCGTGTATTTTGGAGTGGGGGTGGGAGGGGGGCTCCAGACCTTGTATTTTCATGCAAGGTCAGCTTTACAATGAAGACATTTTTTTTACATCATGATGTTCACATTCACATACTCATTTATAAAGCTAACTAAATGATACTAGTTCCTATTTTAAAGACAGATCACATTCTCTTCTCTCCCACTTGGAGACATTGTGCCACATATTCATCCCTTGAAACATTGAGGACCTGTGTATACCGAACAGAGAGAGGGATGCTGCCGTCACCATGGCAACTTCATCATTTTCTCCTTGAGTAACTGAGCAAATAGTCCCGTAAAAAGCCATTGTTAATATTGGCATGAAAATGAAACCTGTCTTCTGCTTGGATGGTTCCCTCGTTAACTTTTTAGCAAATTCAAATGTGATTTTTTTTTTTTTTTTTGCCGTTTCCTGCAAAGAATAGTTGGATTCTCTGGCCGAGAAACTGTTAACCTGTCAATGATAGTCCATTTAAGCATATTTTTTTTATTTAAAGACAACGGGAAGACTCCAGTGCTGAAAGAGAGCCGTGTGATGCATATTAAGCATTTGAATTGGAGCCAAGTGGCTGGTCTGCCCAGAAGACAGTTCTGCACGGAGAACGCCATTTCGACTGTGTATCGCTGACATTGGAAAGAGAAAAAAAAAAAACATTATAGCTGAATAATAAAAGAAAAGAAGAAGGAAAGAATGGTGTCTGTGATCTCTTAAATGGCCAATCAGATTCTACCTGCTGCTAACTACCTTAAAGTGATTGTAAAGTCTTGTTTTTTTTCCTATAAAAAAAAAAATTTCATACTTACCTGCTCTGTTGCAGTGAATTTGCACAGAGCAGCCCGGATCCTCCTCTTCTTGGGTTCCTCTTCTGTGATCCTGGCCCCTCCCTCCTGTTCAGTACCCCCACAGCAAGCAGCTTGCTATGGGGGGTTACCTAGAGCTGAGTCACAGACACAGAGCCCCAGCCTGGCCCTGTTCCCTCTCTCCCCTGATTGGCTAGCTGACTTTGATTGACAGCAGTGGGAGCCAATGGCACCACTGCTGTGTCCCAGCCAATCAGGAAGGAGAATCTCGGATGGCTGAGACACTCGTGGACATCGCTGGACAGAGAGGGACCTCAGGTAAGTGTTAGGGGGGTTGCTGCACACAGAAGGCTTTTTATCTTAATGCATAAAATGCCTTCTGCCTTTACAACCCATTTAAAGAAGAATTCCATGAAATTCTATTTCCTCCAATGCATTGGGGCTCTGCCCACACTGCATGGGTTAACTGCTCGTTTTTGTCTAGGGGTGAGGAGAGCAGAGATATACTTACCCAATCCACCGATCCTCCAAGTGCAAGATCAGGCCCTGTCACTCCTACCCCAACCTCCCCCCTTCTATTTAGCGATCTTGTGCAGTGAACCGTTCCTGATGTCATCACGCCTATAGACCAACTCTGGACATAAGGACAGTAGGAACAGGCCACCGATGGATGTGGGGGAGTGCTATTTTCTGGAGGATCGGTTGAGGATAGCTTTTCTATGCACCCCTGGAAAAAAATGAGCAGTTAACCAATGCAGATCGGACACATTCCACAGCGTTAGAACCATGGGAAAAAAATTCCAGAGTTCTGCTTTAAAGGAAATGTATGTTTTTTTTTTCTTTTAAAAACTCATATTTATCTCGGTTCTCACAGCTTCATGAGTAGAGAGGGGCTAACTGTCAGTCAACACTCTCTGCTCTGCCTCCCCTCCAAGCCCACTGTACTGAGCCATGGAGGGGGCGGGAGCTGCCATTTCAGGCTCTGTGCCGGTCCAGGTATGGTATGCCGGCAGGTATGTGGGGCGGATCCCAACTCCATTGACGTGATCTTGCCCGAGCCTGGACTAACTCTGTGATGTCAGCCGACAGCGGGCTTCAGCTACACACTGGGGTTGATTTATTGAGGATTTATCGTGGCTCCTCCTCTTCTTGGTGGTAGCCCATAGAAAGTAGACATGTGCGATTAGTTTCGAACGAATCGAAAATTCGTACAAATTTCCGTAAATTCGTACATTGGGGAGGATCTGAAATACGAATTGCTATGCTTCCGAATTTTGTGCGAAATACGAAATTTCGTTTACGAATTTCGGATCCAAATTCCTAATGCACATTCGTAATTGTTACGAAAAGTTAACGAACCTAAAAGTTAAAAACCCCAGGAAGTCAGCACAGCACAGGGATGGTGGGAGCCCCTCATAATGATAAATTCATCATAACGAACATTCGTAATTGTTACAAAAAGTTAACGAACCTAACGAAAATTCGTATTTCGTATGAAATTTTGGACACGAATTATGAAATACGAATTAATTCCAATACGAAACGTAACGGAACGGAACAAATTTATTGACGGCGCACATGTCTAATAGAAAGACACTTCTTATAGGGTACCACCTGCTGGCTCACTCCCAAGCCACGCTGCCTGCGGCCATAGACACAGACAGTGTAGCTCGGCCTTCCTCCCCGTTCCCTTGTCACAGGATGTAACTGACAGCAGCTGGAACCAATGCAAACCTATGAGAGGCGGGAGAGTCGCTACTACAGATGGGCAAAGCACTGGATCAAGTGAGGACTGGGGTAAGGTGGGGAGGTAGGTGTGAGGGGGCGATACTGTACCTAATAATGTTTTACCTTAATGCCGGAATGCATTAAGGTAAAAAAAAATGTTTAGGCTTTAGAACCACTTTAAGTAAGCTTGCATTGGATTGTCAAAAATACCGTATATACTCGAGTATAAGTCGTTCCGAGTATAAGTCGAGGCCCTAATTTACCACAAAAAAATGGGAAAAACTTATTGACCCGAGTATAAGACGAGGGTGAGAAATGCACAGCTACTGTAAGTGGAAAAGAGGGTCAACAATGCACATTTGCAGCATCACTGTGCCCATTTGCATGCCTCACTGTGCCCATTTGCAGCCATAGGTCCCCTGAACTTCAAACTCGGTAGTTAAGGGTTCCTAGATGCCCCCTAGCTGCAGCCAAAATTTGGGGTCTCTGAACCCAAAGGGTCCCGAAATGACATTGCTGCAGATGGACACAGTTGACCGAATTTGGGGCCCTGTATCTCGGGGCCACTTAGTGCTAAGAACCCCAAATTTGGTGTGCAAACCCAGTGGGCTGGGGTTTCTAGCACCAAGTGGCCCCTAGATACAGGGCCCCAAAAATCAGTTCAGAAAATGTCAAGCACTTTTCTGCAGCAGAGAATGACATTTTCCGAACCGGTTTTGGGGCCCCGTATCTCAAGGCCACTTAGTGCTAGGAACCCCAGCTTTGGGTATGTTATGGTACCAGTACCACTGGGTTTGCACACCAAATTTGGGGTTCCTAGCTCTAAGTGGCCCTGAGATATGGGGCCCCAAAGTCAGTTCAGAAAATGTCAAGCACTTTTCTGCAGCAGAGAATGACATTTTCTGAACCGATTTTGGGGCCCCGTATCTCGTTCCTAGCACCAAGTGGCCCTGAGATACGGGGCCCCAAATTCGGTTCGGAAAATGAAATTTTTTGCTGCAGAAAAGTGCTTGACTCGAGTATAAGTCGAGGGGGGCACTTTTAGCACAAAAAAATGTGCTGAAAAATTCGACTTATACTCGAGTATATACGGTACCTATTGTTTGTATTGTTATTACAGTGCTGATCTTATAAAATGAACGTGCATGCTGTGACCATAGAATTCCTTTAACCAACATCATTTGCAGATCAAAGGGCAGCCTTTTAATCATATGATGTAACAATAATGTGGCTACATTGTATTCCTCAATGGAGCTTGATGTTCAGAAGCTTTGTTTTACACAGCCATGGCTACATCAGCAATAAAGGTAGAGGAGCGGTGGTGGGGGTGAGGAGAAGGGCATACCATGTACGTCCAAAGTACTTGGTTGAGTTTTGTGAGGGCATATGTGGTACATCCAAAATTCTCAACTTGTTAAAGGTCTTTTTTTTTAAGGGACTTTTTTTTTTTTTTTTTAGAAATGTTTATTTTAAACAGATTTCATTAAACCACTTGACCTCCGAAAGATTTACCCCCACCCCCATTCGGCACTTTAATTAACAGCTGCGTGGTCGCGCGACGCTGTACCCAAATAAAATGTCCTTTTTTTTCCCCCAAAAATAGAGCTTTCTTTTGGTGGGATTTGATTACCACTGCGTTTGTTATTTGTTTGTGCTCTTAACAAAAAACAACCAACAATTTTGAAAAAAACAAAACAAAACAATATTTTTTACTTTCTGCTATAAAACATATCCAATACAAAATGTAAAAATTCCCCTGTCTTTATCAATTTAGGCCAATATGTTTCCTGCTACATATTTTTGGTAAAAAGAAATCCCAATAAGTGTATATTAATTGGTTTGCCCAAAAGTTATAACGTCTACAAACTATGGGATATATTTATAGAATTTGTATTTATTTTATTTCTTTTAGCTAGTAATGGCAGCAATCAGCGACTTATAGCGGGACTGCGATATTACAGCGGACTAATCAGACGCTAACTGACACATTTGACACTTTTTTGGGAACCTTTGACACTAATACAGTGATCAGTGCTAAAAAATATGCACTGTCACTGTACTAATGACACTGGCTGGGAAGGGGTTAACATCTAGGGCGATCAAAGGCTTAACTGTGTGCCTAGCAAGTGTTTGTGTACTGTGTGGGAGGTGCTTTTACTAGGGGAGGACATGGATCCTTGTCCCTGCTTTGCAGGAACACAGGATCCATGCCTTCCCTATTGACAGAACGCCAATCTGCCTTCTTTACATACTGTAGGTACACGGCTGTTCTGCCTGTATAACGAATGATCAGCGGGTGCTGGTGGACATTGGGTCTGCGGGACCCGCTAATCGGCTCCCGCTGTGTAGAATCACAGTGGGAGCAATCCGCCAATGTCACGTAGTCGCGCCTGCTACCCGGAAGTGTGGGATCTTGTGTATATATATACATAATCCTGCACAGCACGGTCACCCTGTAGCAGTATAACTGCTATAGGGCAGTCGGCAACTGGTTAAGTAAGCTTATATTAGATTGTCATAGGTGATTTGGCACTTCCGTGGTCTGGGGCACAGGCGTGCGCTGCTGGCGACCTGCTCCCGCTGTGATTAGACACAGCGGCAGCCAATCAGTGGGTCCAGGGGATGTGATGGACCCGCCAATCATTTTTTTTTTATTTTTTAGAAGTATTAATTCTAAACTAAGAGATTAGTTTTAATAAGTGATCTCTCATTGGTGCCCAAGGGTCACTGAACCTTTCTCGCTGCCTCTTACTGAACTGGAGTTTGCATTCCCATTAGCAACCAATCACATTATAGCCGCCATTCTACAGATACTCGTTCACTCCGCTTTTAGAGGTTTCTTCTATGCTAAACGGCTCATTTAAGCAAAATAAATACACTGTCAAAGCAAGCTAGATACCTCCTGTGCTATAAGTGATAGTTCATGCAAAAAATACATTTTTTAAACAATGTTTAATTTGCATTGCTTGCAAGAGACCAGCATCAGCGCTGATCGCGTCAAATTGAAATAAACTGAAAACAATCACTTATGTATAGTACAAATGACAAGTGATACAAATCATTTAGATTGCGAGCCTTCACGTCGGAATTACCATAACAATAGCTGAAATGTAAATTCGATTAATATTTATTCATTGGATGCTGTCATCATTGGAGGGACTGCTATTTTGGCTCTGTTCTTGAAGCCACTAGCTGTGAATGTTTTATCCGTTCTCAGGTAGAGGCAAATCTGCATTAATTAGCAACCTGATAAAGACTAGAATTACAAGTAAGTTTTATATAGCAGAACTCCAGTCAAAAATGATAGGATAAACATGCAAAGCTCATTCAAATATAACATAGCAGCTTTTTTTCTGCATGATTTATCTTCAGCCCAGAGCTGCAGTACTTCCGTGATGGGCCTCAGCTTGTGGCTGGACAGTGAAGGGGAAGCAGTGCAGTGATGAGCTCATCACTGAAGATAGTGAGCATCATTCAACTCACTTCCTCTGAGTCGACGTTGTCCCGTACAAGCCCCCAATCGAGGTTGTCCCAGACAAGCCCCCAATCGAGGTTGTCCCGGGCAAGCCCCCAACTGAGGTTGTCCCGGACAAGCCCCCAATCGAGGTTGTCCCGGGCAAGCCCCCAACTGAGGTTGTCCCGGACAAGCCCCCAATCGAGGTTGTTGCGGACAAGCCCCCAATCAAGGTTGTCCCGGGCAAGCCCCCAATCGAGGTTGTCCTGGGCAAGCCCCCAATCGAGGTTGTCCCGGGAAAGCCCCCAATCGAGGTTGTCCCGGACAAGCGCCCAATCGAGGTTTTCCCGGGCATGCCCCCAATCGAGGTTGTCCCGGACAAGCCCCCAATCGAGGTTGTCCTGGGCAAGCCCCCAATCGAGGTTGTCCCGGACAAGCCCCCAATCGAGGTTGTCCCGGACAAGCCCCCAATCGAGGTTGTCCCGGACAAGCCCCCAATCGAGGTTGTCCCGGACAAGCCCCCAATCGAGGTTGTCCCGGACAAGCCCCCAATCGAGGTTGTCCCGGGCAAGCCCCCAATCGAGGTTGTCCCGGGCAAGCCCCCAATCGAGGTTGTCCCGGGCAAGCCCCCAATCGAGGTTGTCCCGGGCAAGCCCCCAATCGAGGTTGTCCCGGTCAAGCCCCCAATCGAGGTTGTCCCGGAAAAGCCCCCAATCGAGGTTGTCCCGGACCTGCCCCCAGCCATTCATTGGACAGTTAAGGGAGAAGCAGCACAGCGATGAGCTCATCTCTCTGTCACTCTGCTCTTTCCTCTAATCAGCAGGCTCCTTGTAAGCAAATGAACTGATTGGCTTCTTGTACTGCTTCTCCAGTCCTGCTGTTCGTGGGTCTTCCAGGAGGCTGCCTCCAGGTCACATTCAGGTGCTTACACTGGTTGTGTTTAAAAAATTCCTTTAATTATAGATTAATGATTAAAGAGCTGCATTCATTTGTATATTTTATATTTTCTGGAGTTCAGCTTTAACTTTACAAGAAAACCTTACCGCTATAAATAATGGTATAGCACATATAACTACTAAACAAGCCACGTTTTAATTTAATGTCATTTAATAGTCTCCCACACTAGAAAAGGTGACTTTTGGTGAGATCCCGGGCACAGCACAGTGAAGGATCACGTTCTCCTGAGGTTTGGGATGCTCAGTGTTCCTGGGATCTCACTGGAAGAATCAAGACGTCACCTTCACCTAGGTGCCATAAGTGGAAGACACCTGTAATATAAAGGTATTTTTCCACAGGTAAGGTTTTTTTTTTTTTACAGGCATCAGATGGAGATATGTAAAGGGTTTGGCCTGATGTAATACATGGAGTTTAATGGCTATTTTTTATACACAACGCTGTCACCATTAGATTTAAATACCAAGTATAGGTGGTTGATGAACAGCGGCAGTCATAGATACACATTGGTGATATTTTAAACCAGTGGTCTCCAAACTGCGGCCCTGAGGCCGGATGTGGCCCTTTTCTTGCCTCTATCTGGCCCTTCGGGGACTATTCCATCCACAACTGACACCAATGATGGAGCACCATTCCTCCCACTGACACCAATGATGGAGCACCATTCCTCCCACTGACACCAATGATGGGGCACCATTCCTCCCTCTGACACCAAGGATGGGGCACCATTCCTCCCTCTGATACCAATGAGGGAGCACCATTCCTCCCACTGACACCAATGATGGAGCACCATTCCTCCCACTGACACCAATGATGGGGCACCATTCCTCCCTCTGACACCAAGGATGGGGCACCATTCCTCCCTCTGATACCAATGAGGGAGCACCATTCCTCCCACTGACACAAATGATGGGGCACCATTCCTCCCTCTGATACCAATGAGGGAGCACCATTCCTCCCACTGACACCAATGATGGAGCACTATTCCTCCCACTGATACCAACAATGGGGCACTATTCCTTCCACTGATACCAACAATGGGGCACTATTGCTATCACTAAAACCAATGGTGGGGCATTGATGGGGCATCTGAGGCTGGGGCATTTTCTACTCCCAATTGCCACAGTCCGGCCCTCCTAAGCTCTAAAGGACAGTAACCTGGGCCTTTGTTTAGAAAGTTTGGAGACCCCTGTTTTAAACCAATGAAGTATAATATACCACAGCGCGGGTGCACCCATACACATGAAAAGTGGAGTATGCCTTTTAGACCTGTTCAGAAATCACGTAGCGGAAACCAGCATTCCCGCTAAATGATTTTTAAGGCTCGATCCTCACGAAATTGTGCGTGTCACATAGGGCTAACCCTTTCATTTGAATGGTCTGTCCTATGCACATTTGTAACCCAAAAAGAGGCTCCTGCATTGCACAACATTAAAGGCATTTGGCTGCAAATACCACGCAATCCTTTCGCGTAACAATCGCGGCAGAATCATTTCATGTTCGGGGTGCCATTAAAGGATAATGGCACCCAAAGGTGCGTTGTGCAGTGATTGTCACTGCGATTGTGCTCGCAATTCCAAATTGCAAATTGTGATTGAAGACTTAGCAAAAGGAGTCCTTTTAAACTGTATATTAAGCCAAAACTTATATTTTTTTCCCCTAGTTTTGGATAAAGTGAAGAGAGGTTATAACCTCTGTCAGGTTTTTTTATACAGTGTAGAAATTCACCATTCGCCCCCCCCCCCCCCCCAATTCATTGTCAGGGGGACTGGAAATTAGGGATGTCCCAAAAAATTGAGTTATAACCACAACAAAAAGAGAGTATACAGAAAAAAAATGGATGGGGCTTCAGCCATCCCCTTAAATAAAAATAAAACAAAAACAAAAAAAATTAAATACTGTAATTGCAAGCTGCAAAAAGGGTGTTTTTTCTTTTGGATGGGGGAATGTGATAAGTACTTTGCTAAAGTCATGGTCTTTAAATGTCCCTTTCAAAAAACAATCCAGCTAATTTTCAAAAGCAGAAAACATACTTGGCCAAATACATATCTTTTTTGGCAATAAGCACAAAAAAAACATTTTTTGGATGATCAAATAACAGTTCCATTTTTTTCCCCCAATACTTTGTTTTAAAGCAACACACGGTAAATACAGAAACCACAATTGCGGCATTACTGAAATGGAACAATTCCATAAAATGTTTGACACAGTGCCAGCCATTGCGTACATAAGAGGCAGATATATGTATGAAGGAATTACCTGAAATACCAGGTTCTAAGGAGTCCCTGGACCCCGCATGACATTTTACATGGCGAGTACCGTTATTATAAAAAGAAGAGTGAAAGGGACGACCTCAGGGGTCTCACAAAGGGAAAAGGACTGTGAACAAGAGGAAGAATAAAAGGTAAGGTGACAGAAATCAGAAAGGGAAGAAAGAGAAAGAAAGAGAAAAAAAAAAGGGGAGAGGGGGAACCAGTCAACCCCCTAATGCTCCAGGGCCTGGAGACCCACCAGTATAATTTACAGTTAAAATAATTTAATTCAGCAGCTCCTTGTACTCCTCAGAGTAATCAAATTTGTGCCAGTAGAACCACTTTTTAAGGAATTTCACCCGGAGGCCTCTCTCTGTGGCCATCCATCTCATTGATTTCATCTACTTTTTTCAACCAGACAGCTATGGACGGTGTCTGTGTTTCCAAAAATGTGGGATACAGCTCTTCGCTGCTGTAAGCAGAAGAGGTAGAATGGATTGCCTGTAGACATTAATCGAGAATCAGTGGTGGTGCAGAAGGAAGAACGCAGGGTTCTTCGGTAGCTCGCGGTCAGTGAATTTTTGGGTTATATGGTGAACCTCTATACAACATGATTGTGGAAGATGCAGGACATGAAAATGTGAAGAAGGGAACCGGATTCCTCTTCACACCTCCAACAAAGGTCAGAACACTGGGGGAACATCCTATGGATCTTCACCGATGTATGGTACCACCAGGTCAGAATTTTAAACCCTGCTTTCTTGAAAAATTTCTCACCGATTGCGGAAAAATGTTGGTATTATTCCTGCTATTCCAATGCTGAGAACTATATCCTACACATAGTATAACGTTTGAACTCAGTCCTCTGAAGGGAGATTCTCCCCTTTGGTCTTACTCATTGGTCATATCTATAGTTTTTGTTGGCTTAGAAGTTTCCCTTGTTGCTCTGGTGAAACTACAGGATTAAACAACAGGAGAAAATTTAGACCACAGTTCCCTGTTTTAATAAAACGTAATAATAGAAATTGAAATGCTATCTCATTTATGTACAAAAAATGTCTAATGAGTTCTTGTCTTTGCTTAGTATTGTCAGAGGTTGGATGACATGCTTAATCTCTTTCTTTTTTGTATAACCTGCAATCCTTAAATAAAGATTAAAAAACAAACAAAAAAAACCCTGATTTCTAATGTTTAGCACAAATCAAGGTTTTATACCCTTGTTATCTCTCGCCTTGACTATTGCAACTCCCTTCTCATTGGTCTGCCTCTCCATAGGCTCCTCCCCTCTTCAGTCTATCATGAATGCTGCTGCCAGACTTATCCACCTTACCAACCGCTCAGTGTCTGCCAACCCTCTCCTCCAATCCCTACACTGGCTCCAAATCACCCAGCAAATTAAATTCAAACTACTAACCACAACATACAAAGCCATTCACAAATCTGCCCCGAGCTACATCACCAATCTTGTCTCCAAATATCACCCAAATCGTCCTCTCCGCTCTTCTCAAGACCTCCTACTCTCAAGCTCTCTCGTCTCCTCCTCCCATGCTCGTCTCCAGGATTTCTCCAGAGCCTCTCCCATCCTCTGGAACTCGCTACCTCCACTATCCCCTACTCTTGCTACCTTCAGGCGATCCCTGAAAACTCATCTCTTCAGGAAAGCCTATCACGTCTCCAACTAATGCTTCTACCACATCCATCAGCTCATTCCCAACAGTTACAACCTTTTATACCCTCTGCCCCACCCTATTAGATTGTAAGCTCTTCTGAGCAGGGCCCTCTTAATCCTCTTGTATTTTATGGTATTATAACTGTATTGTCTCCTTTTTATATTGTAAAGCGCTGCGTAAACTGTTGGCGCTATATAAATCCTGTATAATAATAATCATAAGAGAACAGCAGAATTCTCCACCTGCTTCTCTGTGAGGTTCGGCCCCAGTTCCCATTCCCACTTGGCAATGTAAGGAGGTGTGAAGTCTGGCAGCGGGACAACAGTTCAAGTTAAATGGATTGAAAAAAAAAGGTGTAACTAGTGCACCGATTGTTAACAAAAATCCCAGTGCTTTTCGCAAAAAAACTTTCACAATCAGTGCCAAATAAGTAATTGTTCAGAAAACGAGTCTGTCTGTACCAAGTATAGTATTATATTATACCTCAGTATGATCTTTTTTGTGAAATGCAATGCACCACAATCAGACGTACCGTCTAAGACAGTAGTCATTACAACAACTTTAAAGGACCCTTTCCATCAAATTGCCCTCTAATTATAATATTTAAAATTAAATTTAATTTGATTTTTTTCAAGATTGTTGACGGTGTTCTGTTATCCAGCAAAAGTTGCCTCTGGACACCGGTTACTGATGCCCCAAGGCTGGCAATGGTTTTTACCAACCAGAAAACAAATCATAGATTAACTATTTTTTTGTAACAAGAACATATTCAACATATTCACTTTTTACAGTACTTCTGACTCAGTCAGGCAAATGTTAAAAAAGCCGAGCCAGTTCCAAGGGCAGAGAAAAATAGTAAAACAGAGTTTGGGCTGAACAAAAACTAAAAAAAAAAAAAAAATTTCGATTTTTGACTCAAATGTCAGTCTTCACAGTCCAGTAGCTCTCTGTAAATGTTAAAGGCTGTCTGGGTTACCTTTGAGCAGAGTAACAGATGGTTTTGAATGTTGATCTTTCTGGCCGTCACCAAATGGAGACACAATCCAAAAAGTTTGTGGTCCTTCAATGGAGCTGGAGCAGACTCCAACAATAAAACTGCAATATACTTTTTTTTTTTTTTTTGCAGACCCAGAGAATAAAATAAAACCTTGTCACATTAAAACTTTGTGAACTGTTTTAAACACCTATTGTTATGGCAGCATAACATCACATCATTTTTACTACTACAGCTCTCGGATAGTTAGCATAACATGGGCAAGTTTAAGGCGAACCTGGGCTTTTCAATGCAGATCTAAGGGCTCTCATTTCTGCATCAACATAGCAGTGCTGGGACCTAGTGACCTAGTGGTGCATTATGGGGAGGGGAAGTAGCAAATAAGAGATACTGAAGCTGAATTGGTAAAGCACAGGTTCACTTTAGCATGGAACAACAACCAATACTTTTTTTGCTTTGGGTGAAGTAGGGAAGGGTTACATAGTTGGCAAGGTTGAATAAAGACACCAGTCCATCCAGTTCAACCTGTGGTGTATGTGTTTATGTCAATAGTAAATCACATATCCCTGTATGTTGTGATTGCTAAGATGCCCATCCAATAGTTTTTAAAACTATCAACACTACCTGCTGATACCACTGCTTGTGTAAGAGAATTCCACATTCTTACCGCTCTGACAGTAAAGAACCCTCTACGCAGTTTAAGGTTGAACCGCTTCTCTTCCAATTTCAATGAATGGCCACGTGTTTTTTAAACTCTCTCCCACTGAAAAGTTTTTTCCCTATGCTAGGGTCATCAGTAAGGTATTTGAATATCGCTATCATATCTCCTCTCAGTTGTCACTAGAGCGGTTGTTCTCAACCCTTCCAGTGCCATGACCCCTTGATAAAATTTCCCAAGTTGTGAGGGCCCCTAACAGTAAAATTATTTTCGTAGCGTTGGTTGTCAGCACCCAAGGCAAGACAAGTAATTTGTGCCCTTAACCCACGGACATTTAGCGCTCCCTGAGTCCCTTCCACTCGTACAGTATTAAAACCCCTTATGGTACATTTTAGGATGTACCACTCTCTTTCTTCTCTTTTTATTTCTCTCTATCCTAATTTCTTGTTTTTTTTCCCCATCCCTCTCTCTAGCCATCTTTCTTCTTCTTTCTCTTATTCTTTCCTCTCCCTTTTTCTTTGTTCCTCCACCTCGTTTCCTCTCCCTTCCATGTATTCTCTATTTTTATTCCTTCTCTTACTCCTTGGTGTGTGTGTGTGTGTGTGTGTGGGGGGGGGTGTAATGGGATGAGTGGCAGTGCTGGTGGGGGGTGGGAGTTCTGATCAGCCAACTTAGGTGCTCTTGATCAAGGTCATCTGCTGATCTGAGAACTGTAGTGGGGACTTTTAATGACAACTCTAATCACAGGTAGTGTTACTCACTGTGTCTTGTAGCAGTGACACCTATGCCGAGATCAGGGGATAGGGTCTCCTCCAGCCCCTCCCACTTCACATTCCTCACCATTCAGCTGACCTCTAGTCTCTCCCCCCCAGCCATGCCGTGAACTGAATGGGCGGCTGAGTGAGCGTCCGCGGGCTCCAGAAACAGCCCAGCTGGGCGTCCACAGGAACAGCCCTGCTGGGCATCCGCGAAAAGGCTGGGAGAGCAGCGTGGGCTTCAGGAACAGCCCAGGATTCGGTGACCCCTGGCAAATCGTCATTCGACCCCCGAGGGGGTCCCGACCCCCACTTTGAGAACCACTGCTCTAGAGAAAGAATAAGTTCAATGCTTGTAGTCTTTCTAACTGAGGTCCTCCGGTCCCTTTATTAGCTTTGTTGCCCTTCTCTGAATTCTTTGCAGTTCCAGCACATCCTTCCCGAGGACTGGTGCCCAGAACTGGGTGGCATACTCAAGATGTGGCCAGACCAGAGTCTTGTAGAGTGGGAGAATTATCGTTTTGTCTGTGGAGTTAATCCCCTTTTTGATGCATGCCAGTATTCTGTTTGTTTTGCTTGCAGTAGCTTGGCAGTCTGTTATCTACTAGGACCACCAGATCTTTTTCCATTCTGGATTCCCCCAGAGGTTCTCCCCCTAGCGAGTAAATTGCGTTCGTATTTTTAGACCCCAAGTGCATTACTTTACATTTTTCAACATTAAACCTCCTTTGCCATGTAGTTGTCCACCCCATTATTTTATTTAGGTCGTATTATAAGGTTTCCACATCTTGCTGTGAAGTTATTGCCCTGCTTAGCTTTGTATCATCCACAAATACTGAGATTGAGCTATTTATACCAACCTCTATAACATTTATGAATACATTAAACAGAATTGGTCCCAGGACAGATCCTTGGGAGGCCCCACTATCTGAGTGCCCACTATTTATCACCACCCTTTGCGACCCCCATAGTCAGTTTTCCATCCAGGTACATACCCTATAGTCCATGCAGACAATTTAATTTAATTGAGGAATGGCCATTAATTTGTTGTACGAGTGGTGGTCAGAATGCCACCCTTACATACAGCTAAAAAGATAATTGGTGTCATACAGTTGGCTCTGCCTAGTGGCATTGGACCTGGAATTATGCAGACGCTATCATGTGGGAGATCAATCAGCCACAGGCCAAGGAACCTCTAGCAAACTCTGGAGGAACTAAGGGTTACAGAACATGGCTGGGTTAGATCCTTGGTTAGAATTGTATTTCATTCTGTGTATCTCTGTTGGGGAGAAAAAAAAAGAAATAATGCAAAGAAAGAAATGAAAATAAAAGAATGAAAAGCGGTAAGGATGTGGAACTCCCTTGCACAATCGGTGGTTTCAGCAGAAAGTGTCACTAATTTCATACAACTTTTAGATGGGCATTTTACTGAACACTGTATACAGTGAATAAAGGAAAGTGGTAGAGACATAAATACAAACACTCACCCTCCCAGAGGTTGAAGTAGATGGACTGGAGTCTTTATTCAACCTTCAACCCCATCTACTGTAAGAAAGAAAGAAATGCGAGAAAGAATGGAAGGGAAATGAAAGGAAAGGAAGGGAAAGGAAAGGAAAGGAAAGGAAAGGAAAGGAAAGGAAAGGAAAGGAAAGGAAAGGAAAGGAAAAAGGAAAGGAGAAAAGGAAAGGAAAGGAGAAAAGAAAAGGAAATAAAAAAGGAAAGGAGAAAAGAAAAGGAAAGGAGAAAAGAAAAGAAAAGGAAAAAAGGAAAGGAGAAAAGTAAAGGAAAGGAAAAGGGAAAGGAGAAAGGAAAGGAGAAAGGAAAGGAAAGGAAATGAAAGGAAAAAGGGGAAAGGAAAGGAATGGAAAGGAAAAAGTAAAGAAAAGGAAAAAGGAAAGGAAAGGAAAGCAAAAAGGGGAAAGGAAAGGAAAGGAAAGGAAAGGAAAGGAAAGGAAAAAGGGGAAAGGAAAGGAAAAAGGTAAGACAAGAAAAAAGGAAAGGAAAGGAAAAAGGGGAAAGGAAAGGAATGGAAAGGAAAGGAAAGGAAAAAGGGGAAAGGAAAGGAATGGAAAGGAAAAAGGAAAGACAAGGAAAAAGGAAAGGAAAGGAAAAAGGGGAAAGGAAAGGAAAGGAAAGGAAAGGAAAGGAAAGGAAAGGAAAGGAAAAAGGGGAAAGGAAAGGAAAGGAAAGGAAAGGAAAGGAAAGGAAAAATGAAAGGAAATGAAAAAGGAAAGGAAAGGAAAGGAAAAAGGAAAGGAAATGAAAAAGGAAAGGAAAGAAAAAAGGAAAGGAAAGGAAAAAGGGGAAAGGAAAGGAAAGGAAAAAGGAAAGGAATCATTAATTGAGACTAACTATTGCAGTTAGTGTGAATATTTGTGGTTGTCTGCTTTGGGCTACTGTGTATATTATTCTTTGCATTTTGATTTCCTCTGTGGGGGAGAGGAGGGTCTGAGTCAATATTAATATAAAAATGCCATTATATGTATTACTTTAATAATACCCTAAATTATAGAACCCCCTCCCACCATTGTTACTATAGATTTCCATCATCCATATAATATACAGTATCTACCACCATCTAGAGAGAAGCTGGAAACCCCCAGGCCAGACACTTCCTGTGCAGAGTGGTGGAGGGTCATTGTTATTATTAACATCCCATTATATGTATTACCACAACAATATCCTTTATTAGAGTAACCTTTCCCCTTCATTGTTATTATATGACAACATAGGTTTTCATTATATATATATCACCTTCTGCAGAGGAGCTGGGGACCTCTGGGTCAGATACTTTTTGTTCATGATTATGGAGGGTCTGTGTCATTAATATTATTATCCTCCATGTGTTACTATAATAATATACTATAATAATATCCCATGAGAGAAGAACCACAATCATTATTATTATTATAGTAGATCTTCCATTATCCATATACAATACTCTTCAGTGTTTGGCGGATGCTGGAAAGGTAAGTCACCTTTACCTTTCACTCTTTTCTGTAGCAGGGAGGGAACTTTGAAATATCGTGGCAGATCAGTGTTATATAGTAGGGTTCACCAGGAGAGGGGGGCCCTGTCGGGTAGGCTATGATTTCCAATGGCGCCCTTGATGACAGCCCTAAGTGCCATTTAAACTTAATTCTTAGCAAGTTTACTGCAAAGCACTTCTTTGTTCCATTTGGAGTCGTTGAACGGGTTAATCAATCAACAGTAAAACATGGAAGACGGTCCACAATCTCATTCTCTCCCGGAATATAATTTATTTGCTGTAAGTGAAACACTGGTTGAGCCTTCCACGCATTGTAAGTGACACAAAACTGCCCACCGCAGTCTAGGAAGCCGTCACTTATTCCGGAGAATGAATTGGAAACACTGAAACTGTCTCCATTATAATTCCACTTAAATGCTTTCAATCGCTGCCTCAGAATATAAAGAAATAAAAATGGGCTAAGGCTACAGAAATAAAACATTTCTGTCCCTGCTTTTCATTAGACCAGGCTGTAATCTACTGAGTCACATGGGCCAATTTTTTATGAAATAGGGAAAGCAATTTATTTCAGACGTTAGCAGTATTATAAGCAAGTCCATTACACGGAATGAAAGCTTGTGAGTGTATTTAATCACGCTCTCTTGTAAGTCCGGGGTGTTTAAAGGACAACATTGGTCTAATGGAAACGAGGGAATTTTTTTTTTTCTTTCTTTTTAATCAGAAGACCCTAAAATCACGAAATAAAGCAAAATAACACTTTTACATCCTTACCTTGCAATGGAAAAATTGTCAGTTTATAGCTCTACTTGATCATGAAAGTAGACCTTTTCTACCCGCTGTTCAGACCTGCTCACCTGTGACTTGTCGATGGAAATCAATTATACCATTGAAAACATCCCTGTAGTCATTGAATCTGTCCAGTTTGCAGCAATCTGATATTAACTGCAACCTGATGTTTGATCCTCTAATAAAACGATCTGCTTTTGACCTGTTCCTTGTTGAAGAGTGTACATTGGGACCCCCTTCCAAACATGCTCCATTTTTAGACCCTAACCCTCCAAACCCACCAAACTCTCACTTTTCAAAAAGAGTAATGCCGTGTACACACGAGTATACTTTTCGACAGCAAAGGTCCGATGGAACGAATCCGCCGGACAATTCGATCGTGTGTGAGCTTCATCGGAATTTTGCTGTAGAAAAATCTGATGGACTTTAGATTTAGAACATGTTTCAAATCTTTCCGACGGATTTGAGTCCGGTCAAAAAATCAGTTTGTCCTTATGCTAGTCCGACGGACGAAAACCGACGCTAGGGCAGCTATTGGCTACGTCATCACGTTCGAAACGATCGGACTTTGGTGGGATCGTGTGTAGGCAAGTCCGTTGCGTCGGAACTCCGTCGAAAGTCCGTCAAAAAATCCTTCGGAGTTCAGTCCGTCGAAAGTCCGCTCGTGTGTACACGTCATAAGTGGACATAAAGTCATCTATGTCATGACTGTGGCTTAAAGTTTTCCACTTCTGCCTTGCAGCACTGGAGTTCTTTGTTCAAGTCCTGGTTAGAAAACCATCTACACCATGTTGGCATATTCTCCCTGTGATTACCTGGATGTCCTCCCACCAGTGTTGCCAACCTACCAGATTGAAATTTACTGATACGACACCAAAAATTTCCTGACACAGCCAAGTTTTCACTGGCATTGCCAAAAGTTACAAAATTACAGTTTTAAGTGCAAATTTTAGTATCTAGGCTACAAACAAGTACAATATACACTTATCAATGTGATTTAGGGTAGATATTAGGGAAAAAAAACATATTTCTTATTTTGTTTTCGATATAGTAAGTAAGTAGCTCAGGGACAGGACTCAAGAGGGCAAGAACTTAGAATAGAGAGGCACACACACATGAAGTTGGTCCCTTCAGTCCATTCCAGTCTAAACAGCACTGACAGTCCCGCTCCCGACCTGCCCTGTTCCTGTCCTGCAGACCCGCACACGAGGCTCTGGCCGTTCTGCTTGGCTCCCTTGCACCAGGACATCAAACAACACGCTCGGGTAACGCCTCCACCAGAGGTGCCGAACACACTATAGCAGGGACTCGGATGGTCTTGGCCGGCTCTGGACCGAGCTGAACATCACAACCATATTTTTTACTGGCAACTTTTTCCTTTTACTGGCATTTACTGGCAGGAGAAAATTGCCTGTTTTTTACTGTCTGCCAATAAAAATACTGACGGTTGGAAACACTACCTCCCACAATCCAAAGACATGCTGGTGGGTTATTTGGCTCTGTTGAAAAAATGCCCCATTAGGGTATTTTACTGAGGCAGCCCCAGCAACAGTGAAAAAAATGGCTCCCTGTTCCCAGAACACTATATAAAGTAAGTGAGCCCCAAGAGATGGGGGATACTGCTCATCTGTTATCTTACATGTGGAGGGGGTAGTCATATGTGGTTTTTACGTATGCTGATTTTTGTATTTGTTACATTATAGACCATTTGTGACCACTATACTGAAATCAATGGAACTGCATGGATGTGTTGTCACTGCTGGTCCTGAGTAAGTAAAGCTATTTACGAAATGCGTTGATCACAATCTGTTATCTGGGATATAGGACACTCTGCATAGTGCAAATATATAAGTGGTGTTTGTAGTGTGTTAATGTAATTCAGAAGGAAGTGTTCCACTGCAGGCACTCATCCTCCCTAATCCTCTGACTCAGGGTCGTTGGCAACTCCATAGATTCCACCACAAACTCACAGAAAAAAAAGGAGGAAGCTGCTAACTCTAAAAAGCCTTATTTAAGTTAAAGTTTTACTAAACCCACAAAATGCATTTTTTTTTGCAGGTTAAACAATAGTGTGCATTTAACCACTTCTGGACCACCCCATGCATATATACTACTGCTTCCATGCACATGGACTGGGGCGTGCGCGTCCCGCTGGCGACCCACTTCCGCTGTGATTGGACACAGAAGGAGCAAATCAGCGGATCCGGCGGACGCAATGTCCGTGGGGAACCGATGATCATTTTTAGGAGAGGCAGAGCGGTGGTCTGCCTACGTAAGCAAGGCAGACCACCCGGTTTTGAAGCCTATTAGAGTCTCTGGCTCTAATCGGATGCTTAAAAAAACCCTGCCGCTGTAATTTATTCGCCTAGCATCTTGAAAGGGGCCAGATGCATGAATAGGGGGTGGCGGCTGTGGACTGGATAGAGCATGGGGGGTGGCAACCGTGGATAGAGGGGGCGGCGCTCGGGTGCCCCTAATAGATGGGCCCATTGGAGAGTACAATAAACTTCCCCCCTTTAGATATTGGCGCTATATAAATCCTGTATAATAATAATAAAAAGAAATACTAAGGAGGAAGTGTTATCCTACCAATATGTGAAATTTGAACAACCTGTGTAAGGGAATTAAAAAATGATGCCCACTTTTGCATTACTTTCGGTATATCCCTCGTCAATTTTGCCTCTCCATTTGTCCTTGGGGACCATTGTCATCAGGACAGAAAGTGATGAGAAATCCGACACTTTACAGAACAAGAGACGAGGGCAAATCTCCCAATGGGGACACCTGTTCCAGTGACAACTTTGAGATTATCGCTTTTGTGTTGGGTTTTGTTACTTTCCTTTCATTAACAGCATGACAGTGTTTCACATAAAGTACTGTTCTGTTTAAGGTTTATGGGTCCTTTAAATCCCTCAAAGATTTAAACTCTGCAGACAAAATACTTGGAAGAATTCAGAACAGGGACTTACATCTCCTGTCATCCTATGACCCAGAGTCAGCAGTCTATATATTCTCCTTCCAAACTTGTCGACGGGGCTTCAGACATCAGGAGAGAGAGAGGCACGCTTTCAGTAAATAGATCTGCCAATTTTCTAAAGGAGCTACTTCAGCCTGAAATTTCATTCAGCAGCTCACCGAAGGAAGGACTTGGATACAAGCCTTGAATTGATTGCAACGCAGATGGTCCTTCTACGTGCTCACCTGCTGTATTAAAGCTCTTCCTTCTCACCTTGATGTGACCCTGAGAAACAGGCAGAGGAGCAAAGCTCATAGGCCTGAGTGAACAATCTTTTGCTCAAAACAGATTTAACAGTTGTTAGATCAGAGGAGATTCAAAATGTGTGGCCATCATCATTGTATCTGCTGGATTCACATGGTGGGCGCAGCAGTTAATTAAAGCAGAACTAAGCTCCCAAAAAGGAGTTAGCTCCTCTTTAACCCCCCCCCCCCCCCCCCCAGCTGCAAGCAGATTTGTTGATTTTTTTGTTTTTTCTTTTCTACCCCAGCCCCTGCCACCCAGTGATGGGAGTAAGTCACACATGTGCAAGTCTCAAGTCTTAACCTTCAAGTCACAAGCAAGTCCCAAGTTACTGTGGCAAAAAGCAAGCAAGTCAAGTCAAGTCCCTGCTAGAAGTCAAGCAAGTCAAGTCAAGTCATTTATTTTGGTCAAGTCACAAATTAAGTCAAAATACTGATCTACCCCGAAGCCGGGATTTAGGGGAAGCTTTCTTTTGTGGGGGAGGCTTTTGCCTAGGCCAAGACACAGCACTGGTGGTGCCAAGTCATTGCAAGTCAAATAGCCCAAGTCAAAGTCAAGTCGCAAGTCATTAGTGACAAGTCAAAGTCAAGTCGAGTCATTTATTTAATTTTGTCAAGCAAGTCGCAAGTCCTCAAACAGGTGACTCGAGTCTAACTCGAGTCAAGTCATGTTAATCGAGTCCCCCACCTCTGCTGCCACCATTCTAGCGTAGGCCAGAATAATATGCACTTGGTCCTGCAGCCCCCTGGGATACATACATCACATCTCCCTGGAGGCTACAGGAACGGAACACAGAGTGGCCAAGGGCGGTCCGATGGGGCCAACATCTCATTGGAGCTGGCTGTCTACATCCAGAAGAGGCAGCCAGCTGAAGAGGGCCAAGATGGTAGCATGGGACCTTTTTCTCCATGAGACCTACTGTGTGGCACCTGAACAGTAGATCATATTGGGACAACACTGGATTCATTGTGGGGTTGAGTATGTGCTTTGAAGAGCACTACAGGTAAGTGGGAAAAAAATCATGGTGGGAGGTTGGTTGGGTACTGCTTTAAAGTAAGCTGCTAACTGCAATACTTTCTGAGTCTCTGGCTCAGAACTTGGTCTAATATATATATTGTAACAGTGGGACTACGTGCTACATGGAAGACGAGTGGTTTAAGCCCGATTCTTGGAGAAACGGGCACGCTGTTTGTCCAGGTGTGGGCTGGCTTCATAATAGCCCAGAGCTAGAGCTCAGGGCCCCACCCAACTGACAGGAGGTCTGTGAATGGGAGTCAGGAGGACTCCCATCCTCTCTAGGAAACAGAGATACTGCATGGGGCAGCCAGAGCGTGCATGTCTGCAGGAGGCAGACTTAGTCTGTGACAGAACAGCAAGGAGCTGATTGTGAGTAAGCTATGAGAGAGCTTGACTCTAAGGAACTATTTTGGTCTGAGGAGCACACCAAAGGCCTAGGTTTGAGGCCTGAAGCAGCCGTGTGCCAAGAGAGTAAGCCAGGAAGCTGAAGTATTGTGATTGTGCAAGTTACAGTCATGGTGGATCCCCCTGCATGGGCAGTTGATGTCTTTTATGAACTTTTCCATTCTTTTAAAAGAAAAAATAAAAGTGGGCAATGCCCTTAAAAATACAGTTTTGGACTGCCGCAACTTATTGAAAATGCACCTACCGCTTGAGTCTAATCACCCCAATCTCACAATATATATTTATATATCCTAGACAGCAGGTAACATTAACCCACTATTTTGGTTGTTTGGGCTATGGTCCCTTTAAGGGGACAGTTTGAAGACATTGTTGATCATGAGTCTTCACCCTTGTAGCGTGAGGGGTTCTGGGGTAGTCCAGTTGGGGAGGAGAGGACTGACTTTCAGGTACTCTCAGTACTCTCTGAATTATTAAGTCTTCCTTCAGGACCCAGAGTTTCAGAGATTCAAAGAGTTTTGAAAGGTAAGAACCTCCAAACCCTAATTACAGGGACTGATTACCTTGTCTGACCCAGGTGCTTCAGAGAGAAGAAATGGGAAACAGTCGGCACCAGTCTGTGAGGGAGAGAGCAGGATATACCTGAGTGAGCAAGGTGGACTAGCCTGCCAACCTCCTTTTTTGGGGCCCCTGAAGTAGACAGGAAACCCTAAAACCCCAGTGTGGGACACGTATAGTGGAAGTAAGCCATACTCTTGTTTTCCATTGTACCAAAGTTATAGATTACTTGGTTTTCAATTGCTGAAGAAAGCTGTTTTTGTTTTTTGGACTTTTTGAAAACTCAGTAAAGACTGTCACATCTACAAGTCACTGACAGTGATCCTAAACTCCCATATTGCTATATCTCTATATATATATGCTAAAAGTCCCCTTTTTTAACATTTGAATGAATATGTGACTATGTAAGGTTTAACATGTGGGCACACCTCTAGCATCTCATGTGTTATACTGTCTATATATATATATATATATATATATATATATATATATATATATATATATATATATATATATATATATATATATATTCAAAAGTATTGGGACACATGCCCTTACACTCACATGAACTTTAATGGCATCCCAGTCTGAGTCTGTGGGGTTCAATATTGTGTTTGCCCACCCTTTGCAGCTATAACAGCTTCAACTTTTCTAGGAAGGCCGTCCACAAGGTTTAGGAGTGTGTCTATGGGAATGTTTGACTATTCTTCCAGAAGCCTCCGCTTTAATTCATCCCAAAGGTGTTCTATTGGGTTGAGGTCAGGACTCTGTGCAAGCCAGTCAAGTTCCTCCACCCCAAACTCGCTCATCCATGACTTTATGGACCTTGTTGGAACAAGAAGGGACCATCCTCAAACTGTTCCCACAAAGTTGAGAGCATGAAATTGTCCAAAATGTCTTGGCATGTTGACATCTTAAAGCGGCGTACACACGGTCGGAATTTCTGACAACAAATGTTCGATGTGAGCCCGTTGTCGGAAATCTGTGTGTGGGCTCCATCGAAAATTATCCATCAGAATTTCGGACAACAAAAATTTGAGAGCTGGTTCTCAAATTTTCCGACAACAAAATCCAGAAATTCCGATCGTGTGTACACAATTCCGACGCACAAAGTTCCACGCATGCTCGGAATCAAGCAGAAGAGCAGCACTGGCTATTGAACCTCATTTTTCTCGGCTTGCCGTACGTGTTGTACGTCACCGCGTTCTTGGCGGAATTTCCGTCAAGATTTGTGCGACCGCGTGTATGCAAGACCAGTTTGAGCCAACATCTGTCAGAAAAAATCCATGGATTTTGTTGTCGGAATGTCCGATCGTGTGTACGGGGCATTAGAGTTGCAGGCCAGTCAAGTTCCTCCACCCCAAACTCACTCATCCATGTCTTTATGGACCTTGCTTTGTACACTGTTCCATATCCTTTGGTGGAGGGGGGATTATGGTGGGGGGTTGTTTTTCAGGGGTTGGGCTTGGCCCCTTAGTTCCAGTGAAGGGAACCCTTAAGGCGTCAGCATACCAAGACATTTTGGACAATTTCATGCTCCCAACTTTGTGGGAACAGTTTGGGGATGGCCCCTTCCTGTTCCAACATGAGAGTGCACACCATTTAAATCATATACACAGTGTGAGTGAGGAAATCATATATGATGTCTCACCCATAAATACAGATTTATCAGTGTTACTTATTTTACACATAAATTTGTCTCTGAAAAGTGGATCTTTGAACAGACCTCTTCCCCATCTATGTGTCTAAAGTCTCCGGAATTTTTAGAGAAAAGGAACTAATCTAACGCTGTACAGTATATAATTAGGTTAATCTCGCCTCTCCAGAATGCAGCCTACACTGGGAATATAAGATTTATATGGATGACAGAGCGGCACCAGCAATGCTGATATTAAAGCTGAAGTTTAATCTGCTTGTATTTTGCCATCCCTGCTTATTCCTTTCCACCCTCATCAAAATGCTAATAACGTCTTAAAGAAAATGTGTCCCTTTTCATTACATACCTTATTTAGACCCATTGATGTTATCATTGGCTCTCTGTGTATCTCAATGCAAGGCAGGCAGATCATGCCTGGTGGGAGGGGCCTTGAAGGGTGCTGTACTTAGCATCCTGAAAATATTACAGCACCCTGCCTCAGTACTCCGCAACACCAATCTCCGCAAACAGCGGGCTGGCTCTTGGGAGGGGTTATGCAAATAACCAAATGTCTTGATAGGTAGATGTCAGTCTGGGGGAGTGGCTGCATTTGCATAAAGACCACCCTAGGTAACGCCCACATGCAGGTTTTTCTTATTTTTTTCAGGCAATAGGTGCAGAAACTCCCTTGTCTCCACCCCCTACCCACCTCCTGCATTATTCCTTGGTCCCACCCCCTACCCTCCTCCCAGTACTGCCCCTTTTTAGAGAATGCTGAACTAAGTAGCAATTGTGGTACTAAGTCATTTTTATGGAATTTGTTAATGATAGCAAGAAAAGCAGTAAAATAGATCCCATGCAGCCAGCAACAATATATCCCCCCCCCCCCCAAGGAACAATGGACCACCCACAACAAAATATCCCCTCCCCCCAGCAACAAAAGATCCCCAGCAGCAATAACAGATCTCCCTGTCTCCCTGCAGCCAGCATCAATAGACTCTCCAGCAGCCAGCAACAATATAAAATTGTCACCCTAGGACCCTGGTGCTCATCCACTGACACCAATGCTGGGGGTTATTATTGCATCCACTGACACCAATGCTGAGGGTTATTACTGCTTCCACTGACAGCAGAAGTGGGGGCTATGGTTGCGTCAAATGGCACCAATTTTCATGGTTATTATTGCGTACATTGATACCAGTGTTGGGGGTCATTATTGCATCTACTGACACCAATGCTGGGGTTTTTATTGCACCCACTGACACCAATACTAGGGGGGTATTATTGCATCGACTAACACCAATGCTATGCTAGGGAGTTATTATTGCATCCACTGACACCAGTTCTGGGGGTTATTATTGTGCCTACTAACACCAATACTGGGAGTTGTTATTGCATCCACTGTCACCAATGCTGGGGGTTATTATTGTGCCTACTAACACCAATACTGGGAGTTGTTATTGCATCCACTGTCACCAATGCTGGGGGTTATTATTGCATCCAACTGACACCAATTCTGGGGGTTATTGCATCCACTGACACCAATATTGTTTTTTTTTTTTTTTTATTGCATACACTGATACCAATACTGGCGGTTGTTATTGCATACACTGATACCAATACTGGGCGTTTTTTATTGCATCCACTGACACCAATGCTGGGGTTAATATTGCACACAATGGACAAACTACTGGGGGTTATTATTGCAGCCACTAACACCAATGCTAGGGGGTTATTATTGGTTCCACTGACACCAATATTGGGGTTATTATTGTACTGTATGCACTAACAACAGTGCTAGGGGGTTATTATTTGTTCTACTGACACCAATGCTAGGGGTTTTTATTGCATCCACTGAAACCAATACTGGGGGTTTTATACTGCGTCCACTGACACCAATGTCGGGGTTAATATTGTATACAACGGACATAATACTGGGGGTTATTATTGTATCCACTAACACCAATGCTAGGGGTTTATTATTGGTTCCACTGACATCAATACTAGGAGTTTATTGCATACAACTGACACCATTACTGGGGAGTAATTATTGCATCCATCCACAATTGGGCTGGGGGTTATTACTGCATACAAGTGACACCAATGCTAGGGTTAATATTGCATTCACCGATACCAATTGTACACCAGTTGTTCATTGCGGTATCCTGCAAAAAATGCATCAGATCTGAACTTTTTAGGCACTGAAGTGTGAAAATGCCCTTCCATTGTGCGGGTCTTTGGCGGTGTTGGGGGGGCCGCACTTAATACCCTCTATACATTTTTAAGTTGACCACTACTGCACTAGGACAAGAAATATTAAGCCGCGTACACACGAACGGGATGTCCGACAGAAAAAGTCAGACAGGAGCTTTTCGTAGTATATTCCGATCGTGTGTATGCCTCATCTGACTTTTTTTTTTCGAAAATTCTGATGGACCTAGAAATAGAACATGTTCTAAATATTTCAGACGGAACCAATTTCTATCGGGAAAACCGCTCGTCTGTATGCTGTTCCGACGGACCAAAAACGACGCATGCTCTGAAGCAAGTACGAGACGGAAGCTATTGGCTACTGGCTATTGAACTTCGTTTTTCTAGTCCCGTCGTACGTGTTGTACGTCACCGCGTTCTGGACTGTCGGACTTTGGTTTGACCATGTGTAGGCAAGACCGCTTGATTGGAATTCCGTAGGAGAAACCTTTGGAGTTTATTCCGATGGCAAAACCAATCGTGTGTACGCGGCATTACTGTCAAGATCAATAGGGGAAAAAGAGAACCAATGCAGCCTCCACATATTAGGTATGGTAAGCTGCAATACATTACATTTTTGTACTTGAATCTAATGCCAAGGATCCACGGGAGATGATCTGATCTGTGGAACAAATCTCAGATTTGGATTTGGCTGTGAGAACATCACACTACAAAAATCTAAGTAGACCTTTTTTTTTTGTTCTATTGAAGTAAACCATGGAGGTGGTTCTGCAAAAAAAAGACCATCTGGGATCAAGGGAATTGACAGATCTGGACTGGACCTGAGTTTATCCAATTTGTGTCATTAGCCTCTTATCCTTTGCCAAAAAACGTATTTGTAAAGAAGAAAGAAGTGGCTTGCTGATGGCACAGAAGAGTTGGTCTACCTCCACTTAAACATACAAAGCAAATTAAGAGTTAGCCTCCGGACTTGGCAATGGTAAAACCTGCTCATGCAAGGCGATAAATCAAATAAGACAACAAGTCAACCATATTGAGATTGGGATGTTTAATGAAAAATCTATTGCACTATCACCCTTTGGACTTGGATCATTATTAATCACCGCTGCCGCAGGAACGCTTGTACATGTGCAAGGGAGTGTTTTGGCTCACGCATGCCAAAGTTATTTTGGGACTTCCTGGTCCCGCTCGTTCCTTGACTTTTTCAGGCTTGGAGGTCTTGATGTTCATCGGGCAAAACATCAGTGTTAGTTGCAATCCTCTGACTATGAGGAGGACTCTGACTAGATATGAAGAATCAATGATCCATGTTGGAGAAATGATAAAAGATATAATGTATTTGCAACATAGTGGGAAATACTCCAAGCTCATGTTAAAGAATCTTTAAATATTAAAGTACTTTGGAAGTGAGACCTGAAGCTGTTTTTTTGATAGGCGTGTTGAAAAAAGTTGCCGAAGCGCACTTGTGCATTTTTTTAATGTATTGCACTGCCTAAAAGCGCAGTATGTCTATATGTTTCCTTAATGTACACCAACGCAATGGTTTTGTTTTAAACAGGGAAAATAGAGCACAATTATATTTGCTGTGTACTTATGTTGAGTCTGCATTGCTTAACGTCGTTCAACGCAGCTTGGCGCACATGGTGCAAACCAGTCTTTAATTACACATACACTGTATTACCAAAATGATTGTAACGGCTGCCTTTACACGCACATGAACTTTAATGGCATCCCAGTCTTAGTCCGTAGGGTACAATATTAAGCTGGCCCACCCTTTGCAGCTATAACAGCTTCAACTCTTCTGGGAAGGCTGTCCACAGGGTTTAGAAGTGTGTCTATGGGAATGTTGGACCATTCTTCCAGAAGAGCATTTGTGAGTTCAGGCACTGATGTTGGATGAGAATCCATGTCTTTAGGGACTTTGCTTTGTGCACTGGTCCAAATCATTTGGTGGAGGGGGGATTATGGTGTGGGGTCGTTTTTCAGGGGTTGGGCTTGGCCCCTTAGTTCCAGTGAAGGGACATCTTAAGGCGTTAGCATACCATGACATTTTGGACAGTTTCATGCTCCCAAATTTGTGGGAACAGTTTGGGGATGGCTCCTGACTGCGACATGACTGCTCACCAGTGCACAAAGCAAGGTCCATAAAGGCATGGATGAGCGAATTTGGGGTGGAGGAACTTGACTGGCTTGCACAGAGTCCTCACCTCAACTTGATAGCACACCTTTGGGATGAATTAGAGCGGGGACTGCGAGCCAGGCCTTCTTGTCCAACATCAGTGCCTGACCTCACAAATGCGCTTCTGGAAGAATGATCAAACATTCCCATAGACACACTCCTAAACCTTGTGGACAGCCTTCACATAAGAGTTGAAGCTGTTATAGCTGCAAAGGGTGGGCCAACTCAATATTGAACCCTACGGACTAAGACTGGGATGCCATTAAAGTTCATGTGCATGTAAAGGCAGGCGTCCCAATACTTTTGGTAATGTAGTGTGTCTCTAATGAAAACTGAAGCTACAAACTCAGCAAGACCACAGGCAGTGCTAAACATTTAACCACAACTACCCATATTGGCACAGGCCTGCTATTGCCCCAAAGTGTTGTGAGCATTTATTTTATTTTTTTATCTAACAAATGGTGCAGCTAGGAACAATTTAACATCTTGTCTATAACCATACACATTTTTATTTTATTTTATTTTTTACCCTTACAAATGGGGCAGCTAGAATCAATTTGGCATCTTGTCCATAACTATACACATTTTTTTTTCTCTTACATAAGGTGAAGCTAGAAACAATTCAGTATCTTGTTCATAACCATACACATTATTATATTTTTTTGTGGGGTTTTTTTTGTGTTTTTTTTTCTTTTACAAATGGTGCAGCTAGAAACAATTTTGTATCGTGTCTATAACCATTCACACATTTTATTTTTTTTTTTTTCCCTTGGAAATGGTGCAGCTGTAAACAATTTGGCAATTTCTCCATGACCATACACTTTTTTTATTGTTTTTTTTTGTTACAAATGGTGCAGCTAGAAATCATCTATAACCATACGCATATTGTGCAGCTAGAAACAATTTGGCATCTTGTTCATAACCATACACATTTTTTTTTCTCTTACAAATGGTGTAGCTAGAAACAATTTGGGATCTTGTCTATAACCATTCACATATTTTATCTTTTTTTCATTTTTTTCTCTTACAAATGCTGTAGCTAGAAATAATTTAGCATCTTGCCTATAAACATTAATACATTTTATTTTATTTTTTTACCCTTACAAATGGTGCAGCTAGAAACAATTCGGTATCTTGTCCATAACCATACACATTATTATATTTTTTTGTGTTTTTTTTTTTTTTTGTGTTTTTTTTTTCTTTTACAAATGGTGCAGCTAGAAACAATTTTGTATTGTGCCTATAGCCATTCACACATTTTATTTTTATTTTTTTTATTTTTTTTTCCCTTAGAAATGATGCAGCTGTAAACAATTTGGCAATTTCTCCATGACCATATACATTTTTTTTATTGTATTTTTTTTTCTTACAAATGGTGCAGCTAGAAATCATTTTTAATCTTATCTATAACCATACACATATTTTATTTTATTTTTTAACCCTTACAAATGATGCAGATAGAAACAATTTGGCATCTTGTTCATAACCATACACATTTTTTTTTCTCTTACAAATGGTGCAGCTAGAAACAATTTGGGATCTTGTCAATAACCATTCACATATTTTATTTTATTTCATTTTTTTTTCTCTTACAAATGCTGTAGCTAGGAACAATTTAGCATCTTGCCTATAACCATTAATACATTTTATTTTATTTTTTTACCCTTACAAATGGTGCAGCTAGAAACAATTCGGTATCTTGTCCATAACCATACACATTATTATATTTTTTTGTGTTTTTTTTTTTTTTCTTTTTTTTTCTTTTACAAATGGTGCAGCTAGAAACAATTTTGTATTGTGTCTATAGCCATTCACACATTTTATTTTTATTTTTTTATTTTTTTTCCCCTTAGAAATGATGCAGCTGTAAACAATTTGGCAATTTCTCCATGACCATATACATTTTTTTTATTGTATTTTTTTTTCTTACAAATGGTGCAGCTAGAAATCATTTTTAATCTTATCTATAACCATACGCATATTTTATTTTATTTTTTAACCCTTACAAATGGTGCAGATAGAAACTATTTCGCATCTTGTTCATAACCATACACATTTATTTTATTTTATTTTTTTCTCTTACAAATGGTGCAGCTAGAAACAATTTGGGATCTTGTCAATAACCATTCACATATTTTATTTTATTTCATTTTTTTTTTTCTCTTACAAATGCTGTAGCTAGAAACAATTTAGCATCTTGCCTATAACCATTAATACATCTTATTTTGTTTTTTAACCCTTACAAATGGTGCAGCTAGAAACAATTCGGTATCTTGTCCATAACCATACACATTATTATATTTTTTTTGTTTTTTTTTTCTTTTACAAATGGTGCAGCTAGAAACAATTTTGTATTGTCTCTATAACCATTCACACATTTTGTTTAATTTTTTTATTTTATTTTTCCCTTAGAAATGGTGCAGCTGTAAACAATTTGGCAATTTCTCCATGACCATATACATTTTTTTTATTGTATTTTTTTTTCTTACAAATGGTGCAGCTAGAAATCATTTTTAATCTTATCTATAACCATACGCATATTTTATTTTATTTTTTTACTCTTACAAATGGTGCAGCTAGAAACTATTTGGCATCTTCTTCATAACCGTACACATTTATTTTATTTTTATTTATTTTTTTTCTCTTACAAATGGTGCAGCTAGAAACAATTTGGGATCTTGTCTATAACCATTCACATATTTGATTTTATTTGATTTTTTTTCTCTTACAAATGCTGTAGCTAGAAATAATTTAGCATTTTGCCTATAACCATTAATACATTTTATTTTATTTTTTTTCCCTTACAAATTTTGGGGTTAGAAACAATTTTGGAATTTTTCCATAACCATACACATTTTTTTGTATTGTGTTTTTTTTTTTTTCTTTTTACAAATGGTGCAGCTAGAAACTATTTTTCATCTTGTCTAGAGCCACACAGTTTTTTTTTTTCCAATATGCAATGCCTATACATATATTTGCACCAAATTTTAAACTAAAAACCAGCCGTACAAGAATAGCCTTGAGAGGAGGGGAAGATGTCATTTGGTAACTAATATGTATCTGGGGAAGATGAATTTTCTCTCGGCGTGTATCGTCAATTATTACAGGGCTGGCAAATGAGCAGATGTCACATTTGTCCCATCCTCTGTCATAAGGCTGATAATAGGACCTTGGGTTTGTATAATGGATTTATCACGCCAGCAAAAATTGTGTACACATCGCCGCCGTACATTGCTCACAAGAACTTCTAATGCAATGTTGCTGTGACAGCCGGTGCTAACGCTTTCACCAGGCGGATCAATACAAGATGGATGGTGGAGGATCCCATGCAGGTGTATGCATACCATTGTAAAGCGCTCATCTGTTCTGCTTTGACTCTACAAGAATAACAGCATCATTTACCTTCCCTCCAAAGGAATGCCTTGTGCTTTTTTTTTTTTCACATATTTGCTTTGTTGTGTTATGTTAGTAAAATTTTGATATATAATTTATTTTTATTTAAAATTTAGGTGAACGGATGTACACAATATTACCAAAAGTATTGGGACGTCTGCCTTTACACGCACATGAACTTTAATGGCATCCCAGTCTTATGCCCTGTACACACGGGCGGGCTTTTCGGCAACAAAGGTCCGGTGGACTTTCCGACGGACTTTTGACGGACTTCCGATGGACTTTCGAACGAACGACTTGCCTACACACGATCACACCAAAGTCCGCCAGATTCGTACGTGGTGACGTACGACTGGACTAAAATAAGGAAGTTTATAGCCAGTAGCCAATAGCTGCCCTAACGTCGGTTTTCGTCCATCGGACTAGCATACAGACAAGCGGATTTTTCGATAGGAACTGGGTCCATCGGAGTTCCGACGTAAATATTTGAAACATGTTCCAAATCTAAAGTCCATCAGATTTTTGACAGAAACAGTCCGCTGAAGGTCCGATGAAGCCCACACACGGTCGAATTGCCTGCCGGACTCGGTCTGTTGGACCAGTCTGGTCGAAAAGTCCGCTCGTGTGTACGGGGCATTAGTCCTTAGGTTTCAATACTAAGTTGGCCCACCCTTTGCAGCTATAACAGCTTCAACTCTTCTGGGAAGGCTGTCTACAAGGTTTAGGACTGTGTCTATGGGAATGTTTGACCATTCTTCCAGAAGCACATTTGTGAGGTCAGACACTGATGTTGGACAAGAAGGCCTGGCTCGCAGTCTTCCACCTATTTCCTCCCAAAGGTGCTCGGGTTGGGGTCAGGACCTTGTGCAGGCCAGTCAAGTTCCTCCACCCCAAACCCGCTCACCCACAACTTTATGGACCTTGCTTTGTGCACTGGTCCAAATTATTTGGTGTGGGGCGGATTAAGGTTGAGGGGCTATTTTTCAGGGGTTGGGCTTGGCCCCTTAGTTCCAGTGAAGGGAACTCTTAAGGCGTCAGCATACCAAGACATTTTGGACAATTTCATGCTCCCAACTTTGTAGGAACAGTTTGGGGATGGCCTCTTCCTGTTCCAACATGACCTTAGGAGTTTCAATTTGTATGCAATCAGGCAGGCCCTTGCACTACATGGTTTTGGTAAATCTGAAGACAAAAATCAGCAGAAAATCTGATGTGTGTATGGGGCTTAAGACTGGGATGCCATTAAAGTTCATGTGCGTGTAAAGGCAGGTGTCCCAATACTTTTGGTATTATAGCGTATTTGGCACATAGAGCTGGTGGGCAGCCATGTTCATACATGAGCATCAGCTTTCTGGTGCTCAGAAAAGCATTCTATAAAAGAACTTAATGAAAAACTTAAAGTGTACACATACCATGGCAGCTGACTTTTAGGAAACAGACACTCTCACCAGTCCAGGAGTGCAGCATCTCACCGGGGCCGGTTCTTTGCCAGCTTTCGGATCCTCGTTGCCACCATTTTGACTGTGGGAGCCTGCTGTGATTTCCTGCTGTTCCATAGCAAGCTCCCCACTGCGCATGCGCAATAATCCGCTAAACTGCCAGATTGGTACTACAGCCTCCTGGGGTTTGTAACGCATCCCAGAACTTGGCAGGGTTTGTCCAAGCTTAAGTAATTCTCGCCTAGGTATGAATTGTGTAAGTGGGAGTGGGTAACTGTTAGAAAAAGGTATCATTTCGCAAAAAAGCTATGTATAAATATATATATATTACCCAATAGAGAGTGGGTAAGAGAAATAGGAGATCTAATTTTGCTTGGAGATAGACTTTAAAGATTACCACATCTTAATGGGACAACTGGGAAAATACTCTCCTTCGTCCTCCATCCAGAGACCTTCAGAAAGCATCCCCACCTGGTCCTCCTTATCCTGTGCATGAGTGTGGTGGCCCAATTCATTCCTATGATGACCCATGTTATGGCTCTTCCCATAGAAATTAATGGGTCCACATCACACATACGTAATGTGCAAAGCAAGTAAGGATCGATGCATCGAGAACAAAGGTAAGTGCTTCCCCAGGTGGGCTGTACTTGGTGAGGGTAGGGAGGGGGAGAAGCATGCCTTAAAGGACAATGTGTACCAAAGAAATTGTATAGTTGCCCTTTAAATGATATACATTTTCCATTTAAGTACTAAATTACAACCTTGTAAGGCAACCATGTTGCTGGCCTACATTAAAGGGCTGTACACAGGAGCCAAATAAAAAAGCAGCATCGGCCGTTTTCTATTGACACTCGGCCCATGTGTATGGCAGCCGGTCCGACAGAGGCCGACCAGCTTCTGTTGAAGGGGCATGACCGAAAAAGGTCTGCCAATCGGCATCCCATGAGCGCTCTCAGGCAATAGCTGAGAGCGCTGACCAGTGTGTTCTGGTCGGGGAGCAGTCCTCCTGTCAGAACACAATAGCTCACGGGAGTGATCGCTGTACTAAAGTTGCATAGTTAATACAGCGGCTCCTCCCACGCTCTACAGTTTTTTTTCTTGTTCAGCCCACAGGGTTGAACAAAAAAAAAATAATAGTGTCTGCTAGGCTTAAGAGTTATCAACAGCTGACAATGGTGTGCTTCTGCAAGTAGCTAAGTGTCTTTAAGTGTCAGTTATGGACAGGCAGCAAGATAACGAACGGTCAAAAACATGCCGGGCCAGTCAATAATGCTTGTATGATCATAGAACTTGTAGACATGACCTTTGGTTAGTGGTCTTCTTGATTTTGGCCATTCATGCATGTTTAGCTCACTAGAACGGTATGGAGGAAGAAATGGACAGAAACCATATACACTGTTTGCCTCAGGAGAAACAGTATTCATAAGTTAAGCTTTTCAAATTGGTCCAATTGTTAACTTCTTCCGACAGCGGGGGATCGTCTACTACTGCCTTAGACATGCATTTGATGCCGGATTTGGCCTAAAATCTCCAGGAAAGCTAGACCATTGTCCATCGGGCATAACTAATCAATCTACAGCCAGTACAGACATAATCCAATATGACAAGTAATTCATAGGTTTTAAGGCTTTATCTCACGTTTTTGCTTCACAATTTCAAATGTTTGGAAACTTGGAGCAACTATGGAACTACACTATAACAGACTGAACTAAATGTATGAAATTGCCCTTCTTTTTTAAAGCAATAATCTAAATTTGCCTATTAGGCTTGACACCATTAGCCTTCCTTGGCCTTGGGAAGAGGTGACGTCTTTAAGAACCGTAAATGCCAAAGTGAAATTGAAAAAGCATTAGCTCTGTGCAACCGGAGAGTAATTCCAAATGTCCAATTACAAGTCTGCAATTTCTAGAGAGGAATCAATGAGTTGATATGAATAAAAGTGGCAATAATCAACCCCCCGCGGGTCTATATAACGTGTAATGAGAACAGCGCATGAGCGAAACCATGGAAGCGCTATGAAAAAGTAATTCTTGGATTCCCAAGTAATCTTGCTTCTGGGTACTTTTCCACAATCTCCTAATGAAGGAATTAAAGTGTGCAGCATTATACAAGACTCTCTGCAAAATAATGAAGTCTGACAGTAGATTAAATATATGTAAGTAATGCAGGATTGCCAGGGATCTGCTCCTTACCAAGACCTCCTCTAATTGCTTATTGCCTCAAGCCAAGAATGGACCAGAGTAGACAAAATAGAGTTTGGAAAATAGAGTCCTTTCCGAATTTGTGATGAAGTGGCCCAATATGCTAGTTACTTTTTTGCTGCAGGAAAAGAACTATAGCACAATGTCTGCACCAAACAAAATCATGTATAAAGGGTACCCAAAGCCCAGTTTAATGGTGGCAACGGGTATACCTGTCTTATGGGGGGGGGTCCTAAATCTACAATAAAGACACACAGGGGTCTATAAGTCACAGTCCCTCCTTATCGTCCTCCCACTGGCCAGTAGTATACCTGAAGGTGGCCGGCGTTGGGGCCCAAGGCTTTGTTGGTGCACTCTAAACAGAGTTTTGTAAATCTAAAGGGAAAGGTGAGTACTCTTTAGAACGAATCTCTGAGGCCCCCAAAAGGGTGGTCTTGTCAATAGACATAAAATATACATAAAAATATAAACAACAGGATTGCCCTGGAGGATGCACCCCAAGATCCAGGTAAGGGGGTTATTACTTTACTGAAAAAGTAGTTGATGGTTGAAATTGACTTCCAGCAGAGGCAGTGAGTCATTAGACAGAATGTGGATTCAAACATGCTTAAAATAAACATAGCTAAAAAAATAAATAAATAAACATAGCTCCATACTCAGACAAAAATGTTAAAAATGAAAAAAAAAAATTGGTCAGACTCAATGAATCACGTGGTCATTTTCTATCATCATGTTTCCATAGTTTGGGTTTTGGAGTAGATGACCCTGTTTCATGTTACACCCTAAATATTGGGTGCAACAGGAAACATGGTATAAAAGGTGAACTATGCCTGAACATCAGTCGTGTTTTCCAGATGTCCTGTTTTAAATATCTGAGCTGAAATTCTCAGCCGCAGCACACTGGCTCATTATCAATCATGATCACAGCTACAAAGAAGCCAGAGAACTAAGAAAAGGCCCAGCAGCACCCTCTGAGTTGATATTAATACACTACTTGGAAGTATTGAATCAGATAGGGAAGATTTAACGGTTTAACATGCGTATGTTTTCTGAAATGCTGTAACATTAATTCCAGGGCCTAAGTGATTAAATGCCAGCTCGGCGTTCAGAAGCTGTAAAGAATCAGGGAGAATGGATGGCGACGAAGCACCTTTCTCTGACTCATCAGGTCCGCGGTATAAAGGAAGCACGGGCATTTCTGCAAGCACCACATAAAGCCAGTATATGCTATTCACATTTATCTCATCAGCCCATCGCTGGTTACCGGGTTGGGCGGCATAAATATTTATGCTTTGCTCCAGAAATAGAATGCACATCAATACCTCCGTTCTTCAACCCCTTACAAGAAAGTGTGTGGTGAAATCTCGTGTCCGGAACCAAAAAATAAAAATCGCTTTTCCTGGCTGAGTGATGAGCTCATATTGAATGTGAACATCTATTGTCTTTGTGTCAATTTTAAATAATTTCTTCCAGTAAGACCGTATCAAAGCACCTGTTTTCTTTTTCTTTTTTGCAAAAAAGCACCTGTTTTCTTAATCCTTTCGTGACCAGAGAACACTGAAGCCTAGAAGCCCAGACCAATTTTAACAGTGTCAGTTAGTTTGACTACGTATATCTTTATGACTAATTTGCCTACATATATAATTTTTACTTTTTTGACAAAAATGTAAGGCTTTAATAAACTAGCTGCTTATTTTTTTTATAATAGCCTGTAAAAAAATATATTATCATATATGAATAATATCAAATATTTTTAATGTTTCATTATTAACATTTTTAATTGTTTATTAATTAAAAGTAGTATCAGTATTATTTTTTTAAGACTGTAATTGTATCTTACCAATACAGTATTAAACAGAGACACGCTGCCATCTTCAGGCTCTAGTGGCATCTGCAGAGTGACACAGCTGACATAGTGATCATTTGGTCAGGAATCACTCTGACTGGTTCTAAAATGTTAGTGTGGAATGGAGCTGTCAGCAACTAAGGCCCATTTCACATGAAGGGTCCAATCAGGTTCACCTGCAGTGGAGGCTGGTGCTGAAGGATTTTGGGGGGGTGCGGGC
Organism: Lithobates septentrionalis; assembly: GCA_037952835.1. Classification (NCBI taxonomy): domain Eukaryota; kingdom Metazoa; phylum Chordata; class Amphibia; order Anura; family Ranidae; genus Lithobates; species Lithobates septentrionalis. Next base: position 826,565 of record JBBDGP010001769.1, on the reverse strand, counting down.
GGCCCCCTTCAGGTCCGCACTCACCCTACGGCAGAGCTCCCCTGGACTGCCTGATGCCGCAGCTTCTGTCTTCACCCGGTCTTTTTTCTGGGTTCTGTATGGCCGTTTACATCCATCTACCTGGTCCACTAAGGAAAAATGTAAGGGGATCCGTCCCCCTCCATCTAGGTGGATTGGATCGGAGGGCAGTCGGGTGGAAACAGACAGGGGAATCCATTTATACCATAGAGCAGAGTGGGCTCTGGCCGTGTCCGCTCTGCATTAACTGAGCAATCACAGACTTGTCACCCTCCTGCTCTGCTCTGATCAGCAGGGGATTAGATGGACATAAAGTTCTAAGTGAACTAAACGAAGTATAAAGGAAAAAAAAAAAAAAACAGCTGTTCCTTTCCATACATGTAGCTTCTTATCCCAGCAACCAAAGACACTAAAACAATTAGACCAGCAGGCACATGTTAGAATATAACTCTTCGGTTCTTACAAAAAGGTGACCAAACAAAGCATGACTTCCTTAAGCATTGAAAGCTGATGGTTCCTTACCAAGTGAACCTCTACAATATTGGGCAGTTCTTCTGGCAAACACCCTTCAGACATAACTTTTTATAGGTTATCTGGAGCCTAGGCATTGTAAATGCCCTCATTATAATAAAATCTAGGTTCAACTTTAGGAACACGTTACACCCATAATTAGGGTGTATCGTTTTATGCTCCCAACTGGCTCCCACCACCAGAGCCCCCTTCCTGTGACAGCAGGTGGCGCTCATGTGTGTTTAAGCTTTGGGGTGCACATGACTTTCACCCATTCGCAATGATCAGGACTATCCCATTGCAAAGTCTCTCTTCCTGGCAGTTCCTGCCTGCTTGTCCCTCTTCCTAGAATGGATTCCTCTTTATATTTATACTTTTTACTCTAGATTCCCTTTGCTGAAGCAGATCATGCTATTTATAGCACCTCTGTGTCCAAAAATGGTTGCTGAAATCTTGCGAGAGTTATGTGGTTAAACTACACGTAGGCTTTTCCAAGATGGCACCTGGAGCCTATAACAGAGGACAAAATAGTCCTATGCTAAGCTTTTTCTAGCACCACTAGCGGTCACATAACCATTTAATTTACTACTGAAGACATGGAAGAAGTGATTTAGTGATCATAGGATTGCTGCATCAGTTGTGAACTCGATAGAAGAATAAAAAATGAAGCTCTTGCGCTGCTGGGTCACTATAAGAAGCGTGTTAGGATGTGTACCTGGAACTGCCGCTAAAGTGTACACAATTACTTTAAAAGAAATAAAAGTGAAAAAAATAAATGATGGTGCCCTGTTCCTTTAAATGGCTAAAATGGGAGAAGCCTTCACGCCTTTTGTCTGATCTTATGCGTCGCCTAAAGCCAAATGGAGGTTTAGGCCTCCCAGACCTTTTTTTGTATTACCAGGCTACGTCTTTACTGAGTATATTTAACTGGAACTTGCATACTCATGGCTCAAAGCTCTGGGTTCCTTTGGAAAAGACTATGGCGGGCCGCAATTAGGTTTAAGCCCTATAGCTTCCCTGCGTCTTCAGAGGACTGTCCGACTCGGTTTCTCCTATTTCCATCGCGACCCTCACTATCTGGGATGGACTAAATAGGCAGCTCTCCCTTTCTTGACTGCCCTTGCCACTGTCCCCATTAGGAGGATATCCTTGGTTTACCCCAGGGGAGAACTTGGCCTTTTTTAAATTCTGGGGTGGAGCTCAGGAAATGTGTTGCTTTTGTTTTATGACAGGTACCAACCTAAAGTCCCTGGTAGAATTCCATGGGGAATGGGGTGTGTCCCCCTGGGACAATTGTAAACATATCTAGCAAACTAATTTCTTTAAAGTGGTTGTATAGTGTTTTTTTTAACTTTTACCTACAGGTAAGCCTATAATAAGGCTTACCTGTAGGTAAAAAAAAATATCTCCTAAACGTTTACGGTTTAGGAGATATTCCCCTTGCTATGCGCCGCTGACTGCAGCGGCGCATGCGCACAGGAGATTCTTGGCTGAAGGCCCGGCAACTGCCGGACCTTGCCGGGTAAGAAATCTCCCGCACGCATGCAGCCACTCACAGCGCTGGAACCGCAATACCCGAAAGACACGCCGAGGCAACATGACAGCTCCCTCGGCGTGGACCAGGTAAGATACCGACGCCTCGTTCTAAGGTAAGTATTTCATAATGAGCTAGTATGCGGTGCATACTAGCTCATTATGCCTTTTGCTTTACAGGGGTAAAAAAAAAAAAAAATTCAGCGGGTATACAACCGCTTTAAGACACTACGTGAGGGTTTAAGATCTAGCAACTCCTTGACCAGATTTGAATCTATGTGCCTGGACAAGGATGACGCCACCCATTTACTCTCCAAACTTCTATTGGAAAGGCATACTACCACAACCCCATACTATATCAGGAAATAAGAGACATCACTGGTCACGTGACTTCCTCAGGGTAGGGAGCCAGGTGACGACCGCTGAGACTTATAGCCCTTAAGCAATATGGCAGGGTGACGGTTATTAACTTGTAGCTGCTTGCACTAGCTGATGCCGATATTTAACCATATACCAATTAGTAAACTGCCAATACATTTCCCCAAACCGGGCTGGAAAATTAACAAATAAAAAAATATATAAAACCAAAATCCCTCAAGTCATCATGCTGAACATCACAAGGGCACATCAAATTGAAACATATATTAAACATAACCCTAAAATATTCACATATTCACATCAGGTTAGTGTGTTCTAGTCTTCCTTGAACTCGATAGAAGGACACTGACACTCCTCAGATGTAGATGAGGTTTTGCACACCCACCTGCAGTGCTGGTGCAAGGATTTTTGATACCCTAGGCAAAACCTAATTTTGCCACCCACCTTGGCTCCGCTCCTGACTCCACTCCCTTTGTCATGCCCATGTATATGGTGGAGGTGGCGGGGTGGAGTCAGCAACCATTAAATTAGCAGTCAGCATCCCCCATTAGAGACCCTCATTAATTCGGAGTCACCTTATATCAGCACCAGTGTAAAAACTATGGTGTAAATGAGCCCCCCTGTAGTGACCTCCACTGATCAGCACCCCTGTTTAGTACAGACCCCCATTAGTTAGATTAGCTAGGTCCCCTTATATCAGAGCCCAGGGGGGTACTGCTGGCGGTAGAGTGTGCACCACAAAGCAGTGACATTGAGGGGGGAGGGCGGTACAGTTGTGGGGGGGTGAGGGGGAGGGAGTGCTCACCACCACTATAGCTGCAGCCAGAAGTAGCCATGGGGGCAGTGCTGGCGGGGGCTGGACGTATGAATTCCCACACTAGCTGGGACTGGATGTATGCTGCTGTGTCTGGGTTTCAGGAGGAAATCTCGTACAGGTGGCAATCCTAGGCGGTGCCCTTGACTTATGTGCGCTCTAGGCTGGTGCCTACCTTGCCTATAGATGGCGCTGGCCCTGCCCACCTGCCTACATGCAAGAGACAAGCAAAATAAAATCCATTTCCAATTTTAGGAAGTTACAGCAACCTTTTCTTTTCTCTTTTGGAAAGAGAACCATATAGATAACATCTGTCAGTTGTACACACCCCCACCAGTGTGATATAGATTGTCCCAACCCCTCTAACTGCCAATTTCTCTGGAAAGCTTGGCCTGTTACAAAAAAAAGAGAAAAAGAAAAAATAACAGATCTACTGGCAACGTCAATAGGTAAAAATATGTTACAAGGGGGGAGGGAGGAATCAGAAAACCATAAAATGCTATGCTAATGCTGGTTACAGACTGCACAATATGTGTCATTTTTTGATTTTTCTTATAGCTCCATTTTAACTTTTGTCCCACTTTAATTTTCAGTTTCGATGAATATTTCCATTTTGCATTTTGCATGTTTCTACTCAACCCAGGGATTTTGGACCGTACTTGGAAAAAGGATGGAGCCCAACTACTTCGGCAGACCCTGCAATGCCCAATAGCCCAGCTATCATCCGCTAGCACCAGCTGTACAAGGACCTACTCAAGCACCCTGCAATCTCCTCCCGCATTCATTATCCTTTCCGGAGTTGTAATATTTTGGTCTCGCTGCAGCGGAATTACCCATGATCCTCCAACAAATGAAATAATAAACACTATATTTTTGGAAATACCATTTTCCCTTTCTAGCAGATTGCAATCATCAACTAATCATATTTCGAAGTGTTAGAAGAACTACTTGAAAACAATGTCGAGAAGGCAGATCGTACATCCGACTGTGTTTTGAAAGCAAGAACGGCAGCTCGGTGAAAAATAAAAGAGGACAATTTTTCTCTTTGAATTTTGAAGACCGCGCATTACTTTGGATGAGATAAAACGTTGCAAAATTGCAAATGTAAGATGCATTGCCTATCATTAATTACTGATGAGGGTAAAATCAAAGGAGCCAACATTTAACCATTGTCATGCTGCAAAAACATATATTCCAGCATAATTAATATGGTAGAGCAGTGGTCATCAACCCTGTCCTCAGGGCCCACTAACAGGCCAGGTTTTATGTACTACCTTGGGGAGATGCAGACTAGAATACGGCAATCACTGAGCAGCAAATGATATCACCTGTGATGTATTTTAGTTATCTTACAAACCTGGCCTGTCAGTGGGCCCTGAGGACAGAGTTGATGACCACTGTGGTAGAGCGCAAAACAATGTTGTGAATTAAAGAGACCCTTTTGGTAGGGAACTCAAATTGAAATAGCAGCACCCTGCAAAAGAATGCTACTTATACTTTGCAGTGGGCGGCAAATCCAATCTTACAGAGCTACAACTGCTGGTTGCTAAATATCCAACACTTCTAGGTGTGTAGACAGGAGTGCTGTTAGAAATCACAGGGCCCCATACAGCCTACCTGGCAGGCCCCCCCTCGAATATGTCAAAACAAACATTTTCACTAAAAATATACTAAAATGATTCTTTGAGGACACAAAAATAACAGAGAAGGTGTGTGAATTAGCCCTTTTTTTTAATAGTTTTTTTACATTTCTGAAAAAAAAACATTTTATAATTTCTTAAAAAAATGTTTAAATGTTTTAAAATTATTTTATTTTACAATTTTTGAAAATTATTTTATTTTACAATTTTACAATTTTCAAAAATTATTTTTCTTACAATTTGTTAGTTTTTTAGGGGGCAGGGAAGCCAGCAGTGGGCCCTGTGTCTGTGTCTCTCCCTGCAGCAGTTGAAAGCCGGCGGGAGGGAGAGAAACCAGTTTTCAGTTGCTGCAGAGAGCTGCACAGGGCATCCTGTAATTGAAAAAGAGAAAAAAACGCGCTATAAGTGATATAAGAGTCCAAATTGAAAAGTCCCATATAACATAAAATGAATAGTCCCAATGGTAGTCCAGACAAGAAGGATCAATAGGTGATAAACTTCTTCCAAAGGAAACAGTAATAGTAGACACAATCAGCGGAACACTCCAACATATATTGCGCTTACCAGAAGTAAGGCTTTAAAGGGCGAGTGGCTTAAACCCAGCCTGGGCCTTTAGATGTACACTCCAGGTGAAGCAGGAAGGGCGCCCTCGTCCCGTGTATCCACAGATATAATACAAAAGAATATAACAAAAATATAGCGTAATATTGTTTTAGAAAATACGCCACACCAGAAAGAGAAAGTGACACTCAAATACCCTCAAATCATGTGTGATCATATGAAATCCTGCGCTAATTAGCTAGGACATTGGGGTGGGTGTCATGCAATCATGCAAACATTAGTGAAAAAAATATTTTTAAGGTGAAGGTAAATAATATAAGTGTAAACTGCAACGACTTCCAAAATCTGCTTACCAGATATAATTGGACAGTCGGCGTGTGTAAAGCACTCCAAAATAAGTGAAGGATTGTGAAAAAGAACTCCCACCAGGAGCTGGGACAGCTAATAGTGCGAGCTGCTTACCAGAGGGCAGACCCTCGTATGCAGATATAGTGGAAAAACAGGAACCAACACCAAAGCATAGATATTAAACGGACCTTCGGGATTGTCCCCTTACCAGACAAATAAGCAAAAAAGGCAGATGTATTCCGATCCCAGCCACACTCCCGACCGGAATGGTATACCTCGTCTTGCCCTCTCCCCTCCAGCAGAAGTACTACTCCATCCAAAGCCTGTAATTGCCCCTTCTGTCCGCCCGCACTGATTCCCTCTGCTGTTCGGATCCCCCTGTGTGCCCAGGCCCCCTACAGGAGGACTGGTGCCCCGCCCCCTATCAGCGGCCCTGTGTATAGAATAGCACACCTCCTCTGTGCACTGTGTTTCTTCTGGCCCCTTCATCAACACAGGACTTCCACCCCTCCCTCCACCCCATACTTTAAAAATATACAGTTTGTATATTTTAATTCCAAGTACCATCTAGCTGGTCATGTGACAAGGGGAGCCCTTCCTGTTATTGCCTAGCAATGGCAGTGGGCAGTCCCTACTGCTGTACAGAATGGTGCAAACATAGTGATGCACAAACCAAGGTCCACATGGTGATGGAACCCTCTCGGGTATATCCATGACAGCCTTGATGCACAGGACATGGGTTGAAAGAAAAAAAAAGGTAGCTCATGGCACAAAGTAGAGGGGGGGGGGGGGGTGGACTTGTTTACGGGGGGGGGGGTAATAAGATTTGAAATCTCAGGATCTGTTTGTACAAGGAGGAGTGGGAAGTGCTGCCATCTATGTGCAATTAGTCTAAAAGAGGGATTTTTTTCTCAAACAATAGGTGCTGGAACTCAACCACGACCCCCCAAAACCCCTCCCCTACACACACCCTCCAAATCACATCAAATAGTGGGTGTGGTCAGTCAGATTTCACGAACAGTAGGAGGGTCCTAAAGGGGCATTAAATACCAAGATTGCATTACATACAAGTGCAGAGTTCAGGGGGGTTACACACAGAGTGCAGAGCTGTCACTTGTAAACACAGAAACTGGACTTCTGTGTTTACAAGTGATTGTGGTCAGCAGGCCCCTCCCAAGGGTCTGAGCCAGAGGTGGTGGAACTAAGTTCCACCAAGTTCTCCCCGAAAAAAAGCCCAATTGAAGCCAGAGATAAATAAAAGATTGCACACACATTTGGTGAAATTGTAAAAAACGTGATTCCTGGTGGAAACTATGCCAAGCCCAGCAGGGTCCCAGCTGGGTCTTTATGATCAGGCTGTAGGAGAGGAGATCTGTCTGGGAAGGTGCTGTGGATGGTGGCACGTCAGCCGCAAGATGGAGACAGCAGGAGACTGTGAAGATCAGCTGAGGGGATGTACCGAGGGGGTGGAGGTCCAGTCGGCTGGCTGTGGTGACTCCGCTGATGGAGACTCTGAGAATGGTGACTGATCAGCCACGTGGCAGTGGCAGCAGGAGTCCGTAGCAATCAGCTAGTGGGGTGCAGCACATGGATGGTAGTCTTGTCAGCAGGCTAGGATGGTAGAGCTGATGTCTGGGAGTAAACCATGGCTACAGTGTTCCAAGACTCGCAAGTTCCAAGAGGAGGACATGGGTGGCGTGCGCCCCTTTGTCAAACCATACAGAACAATGGGCTTGAGTGCTTATGAAGGCAAAAGGGAAGGGGGCTGGGTGGAGATATGTAAAAAAAAAGAAAGGGGGAGAACTAGGTAATCCAATTTGAATGTGACAGATTTTCATATCTGCTGTTGATGTTTCACCTTCTGGAATAACACGATTAGAAGTTGTTATTAATCCAAAAAAAAAAAAAAATGGGTTGAATGATACTGGGCATTAGTTAACCTGGAAGAGGATGGGCATTGGATAACGTACTGAGATGCCGGTTGGCAACAGTGAGGATTGCAGCAAAAGCTTCAATATTATTTTAACCTCAGTTAAAGGATCCGAACCAAGAGGCAATGCTCCAATAATCGAGCCTCTTCTCCACTGTGGGTGCCAGCAAAGGAGCCCATCCATGCACATGGTTCCCAGAATATGATGGAAAGCAAGAAGCACCACAATGCTGCTGCTTCACCCCAATGCTGCGTCACTGCTTCAAAAAATGTATTATGCCATGACCAGTATACAACATGTCCCTGCCATAAGAACCGACCTTCACTAATGCGTTTCACCACAATAGGCTTAGTCATAGAGCTGTTTGTACAATAACATTTTATGACATCATCGGTGTGCAGCTTACTTTCTATACTATTTTAACCTCTGCTGACCTACCTGGATTTAACTTTTTCTTCCTTCCTTCCTTCTTCACTGCTATTACCTCCTTGTACACCTAGAGGTTTTGTTGTACCTTTGTAAATTTCCATTTCAGAATTATTTTCCAGACATTTAATACTCCACTCACCTGCCCTCAGCTGTTACTCAAGGCCCAGTTGAAAGGTCAAGAACAAACCAAAAAACTCAACAGGCATGCCAAATCACATAGTGAAAGACTCCAAGCTGCTTTAATGGTTCACATAAAACAACCAACACATTTCAGGGTCCAAACCATTCCCCTTCATTAGGGGTTTCAAACTAGTTAGGGTTTAAATGGACTCAGTAAAACAAATTACCAAAGAGATCTGTATAAGGCAGATGGTGGGAAGGCAGTAAAAAGAAAATACAGTGTAAGCATTGGTGGCAATTTACTGAGTCCATTTAAGCCCTGATGCTAAAGTTTCCAAGCCCAGATGAAGGAAAGTGTTGGTACCCAAAATGCGCTGGTTCTTTTATGTGATCATAAAACAATTTGAACTCTTTTCACTCTTTTACTCTTCCTTTAAAGTGATTTGGACTCTTTCACTATTTGGTTTTGTGCTCCTGTTGTGTTTTTATGCTTTGGATCACATTGTGACTACTGTGACAGTGCGAGGCCACAGGGTTCACATAAAGGGTTAATGCGAAGTTCCAGGCTATTGTTTCTGAGCGGAGAAAGCTGTGTTTTTGGTTTTCTCTGGATTCTGTAGTGGACATGTACACTGCTGAAAAATTTTTTCGTTTTTGTTTTCATGTCATTCTTTTTTGTTTTGTTTTTTTCATTTTTCAGGTCATTGGTTATGATCGCAATTCATAAATTCGAAAATTTGTCATCCGAAAATCCGAAAATAAGGAAGAAAATCCAAAAATTTGAAAGAATAACTAACTAACTAACTAACTAATAATAACCAACTATTAAATTATAGGTATTGGAATTTCCTTTCAAATTTGGCTGTTAGTGAACATAGCGAATATGAATTTATTTGAAGTTACGAATTATCCAAAATAACGAATGCCGCATCTAAACAAATGGAACGGAATAAATTATTATTATTAATAATAATAATAATAATAATAATAAGTTATTATTATTGTTATTTATTATTATTAATTAGTTGCGTTCCATTCGTTTAGATACGGCATTCATTATTTCGGATCATTCGTAACTTCAAATAAATTCGTATTCAATAAGTTCACTAACAGACAAATTTGAAAGGAAATTCCAATACCTATAATTTAATAGTTAGTTACATAGCTACATACATAGTAGGTGAGGTCGAAAAAAGACAAAAGTCCATCAAGTCCAACCTATGTGTGTGATTATATATAGGGCCATATATAATAGTTGCGTTATTATTAGTTAGTTATCATTTCAGATTTTCAAATTTTCGGGTTTTCGGATTTTTGAATTTACGAATTATCAAATTTACGAATTTACAAATTTTTGAATTTTCGAATTTATGAATTTTCAAATTTACAAATTTTCAAATGTTCGAAAAAATTGTTAACCGGGTTTTCGTTAATTCGGATATTTCCGATTTAACAAATTTGTCGCAATTTGTTAAAAAAATCATTCGGAACTAAACGAATTGCACATGTCGATTCTGTAGTCGCAGATTGGAGCCTGGAGCTTAAAGTGGTGTTTCACCAAAAAAAAAAAAATTAGATGTCAGCAGCTGCAAATACTGCAGCTGCTGACTTTTAAAATAAGGACACTTACCTGTCCCGGGGTCCAGCGATGTCGGCACCCGAGACCGAGCCGTCCCTCGATCCTCGGGTGCTGCCGCCGCCATTCACACTGAGGGAATCAGGAAGCGAAGCGTTGCCGCTTCACTGCCCGGTTCCCTACTGCGCATGCGCGAGTCGCGCTGCGCGTCTTCACTGGTCCCCGTTGTGTTGTGGGAACTGTGTATTTCCCACAACACAACGGGGGTGGGCGGGGAGTCTGCGGCTAGCTGCGGCTAGCTGTACCCGGAAGTGGGTGCAGATACCTGTATTATACAGGTATCTGCACCCCCCTCCCCCCTGAAAGGTGCCAATTGTGACACCGGAGGGGGGGGGAATCCGATGAGCGGAAGTTCCACTTTAGGGTGGAACTCCGCTTTAAAGACTTCAAAGTGTATTGGATGGGACGGAACCTTCAATCCTGTGTCCGGATTTTACCAGGTGCCTGCAGCCTGTGTGAGTACACAGGTGTGTGGGGTCATTATATACTCAAGCCTGAAGATAGCTCTGGACTCCCAGTTTGGAGATAGCTCCTGTATTGGAGACTGAAGGTCTCACCCAGGGGTCAGAGGAGCCCCAACCAGGAGTCAGGAGGCATAAGGTTTCACCGAGGGGTCTGTGACAATATAGACAAAGAAAGAATTTTCTCCTGCACTCGTGAAGGAGTTGTTGATATTAGATTGTAGTACTTTCAAAGGAAAAGATGAATTAAAAGATGATCATGCGAGTCCCGCTGCCTAAACTGACCAGGGGTGGACCCAAGTAAGCCAAATGTAAGAGAGAGATGGAAGGCGCGTGATCTGATGCACTGATCAAGATGTTGCAGTTTATCCATAAAAAAGGAGGGATATATCCATACAAAAAGTATCTACGTTTTCATAGAACCAGGTTACAAATATACACATTTAAGTTTATTTTTATTTTGTTTTATTTTTTAATTTGTTTCAGTTACTTATATAGCACCATCAATTTACGCAGCGCTTTTACATATACATTGTACATTCACATCAGTCCCTATCCTCAAGGAGCTTACAATCTAAGATCCCTAACTCACATTCATGCATACTAGGGACAATTTAGACAGGATCCAATTAACCTACCAGCATGTCTTTGGAGTGTGGGAGGAAACCGGAGTACCCGGAGGAAACCCACGCAGGCACAGGGAGAACATGCAAACTCCAGGCAGGTAGTGTCGTGGTTGGGATTCGAACCAGCTACCCTTCTTACTGCTAGGCGAGAGTGCTACCCACTACACCACTTTCCAGGTTTGCAGGAAGGATGCAGCCTGCATGCATCTGTTTGAGAACAGGAGGCAGTTGCTTCTGTAAGGGTTCTAAGTAGCTCCAATCAGAATTAGTCTTGTGTTGCAATGAGGATATCAGCTGTCTCCATCCATGTGAGACATCAGACCTTCACTCAGGGGTCAGAGGAGCCCCAGTCAGGAGACATAAGGTTTCACACAGGGGTCGGAGGTGCCCCAGCCAGGAGTCAGGAGACATAAGGTTTCACACAGGGGTCGGAGGTGCCCCAGCCAGGAGTCAGGAGACATAAGGTTTCACACAGGGGTCGGAGGTGCCCCAGTTAACAGTCAGGAGACAGAAGATCTCGTTCCAGGAGTCAGGTGGGCTCCTACTGGAGTGTCAAGAGAACCCCTATCCAGAGGCCAGGAGAGGGCCATGCAGCAGGACGCTGCTACTAAAGCCTAAGTGAGCCAAGGGAACCAGGTATGCTGGTGGAAACCCCTGTGTGGTCAACTGATGTTTATGTGAACTTTCTGTTTTATTCAATAAAAGTGGCCTGCCGTGCCCTAAAATACAGTTTGGAGTGGCACAACTCATTGTAAGAAAGTACCTACCACATGAGTATAATCACCCCAATACCACAGTACCCAACAGAGGTGAGCCTTGCTTTACCTGAGTAGCCTTACCAGAGTCAGCGAGCCTGTTGAATGATTATGTTCTCTTCGTGTTTTTTCACAAACAAGAGCTGAAACCCCAGCGCCTCTTGGTTATGTCTTTGTAAAGTCAAGAAGAGAGCAGAGGGTTTTAAACAAGCCTACATAATATTTGAGTTGTCTTGGCAGTCTGCAAATTCTGTCTAAAGTTCCCTTAGCTCCGCAGACAGATTGAGCCGTCTCCCGGCACGTACAGCAAACTCAAGATGACATCTCAGAATTGATTGGAAGATCACCGAATCTACGGAGCACGGAACGCATGTAAAAAGGTGAGGGAAGCCAGCTGCCAAATCAAAATAGAGACTCCATGAAAAAAAAATAAAAAATAAATAAAGATGTCCCAAAAGTAACTTAGCATTGTATGCCAGAATCAATAGAATAGCAGTCTGCAGCGTCTTATGAATATTTTCTACTTGTTCACTTTAAAGGCCAACCTCTCTTTTTTTATGCAATGTTTTATCTGTAACATATTTCCTCTGCCTTCCTCGTTTTCTCGGTTACATTTATCTTGCTCCTTTTTCACTTTGCTGTGCCCTTCCGGGCCCGTTCAATTCTTCCCAACTGACTGATTGTATATTCTCTGCACAAAGGAGCCGCCAGGTATACGGGACAAAATGTCCACTTTAAAATAGATTTTTTTACTTTGCTGTGTTTTAGATTTTTTTTTTCTTCATGTTAAAGGGGTTGTAAACCCTTGAGGTTTTTCACCTTAATGTATTCTATGCAAAATATAAGATGTGACCCTAGTACTGAAAAGTTTGGAAAAACCCCTGATTTAGAGGGAAGGGGAAGTGATAAAAAGGTATTAACTGTGTGGGGATGAGTTGTTGAAAAAAGTAAAAAAAAAAAAAGACAGAGTTGGAGATAATTGGACAGATCGGGGAAGGAAGTTCCAGGGGATGAGAAAGGCTCTTATTCTGGAGGTGAATATGGGAAGAAGTGATGAAGGAGCTAGAGAGCAGGGAGTCTTGGGAAAAGCAGAGAGGATAGTTTAGGTGATATTATGAGTTGAGGTTGGTGATATCGCTCGGGACAGAGCAGTGGATAGATGTGAACCATTATTGGATGATATTTTGGGTCTGCTATTTTAGGCAGTGTAATAACGCACACCTGTTATTGTATGCTCATTACTGCATAGAAACATCCCAAAAATCTAAATCTTTGTGTGTTGGGATTCCAATCAGAATGGATGGAACCACACCACATTGCTGCAGGTTGCCACAACACAATAGTGTACATGGGCTGTTTTCTAAAGTATTGTATATACAGTGCCTTGCGAAAGTATTCGGCCCCCTTGAACTTTTCAACCTTTTGCCACATTTCAGGCTTCAAACATAAAGATATAAAATTTTTATTTTTTGTGAAGAATCACCAACAAGTGGGACACAATTGTGAAGTGGAACGAAATCTATTGGATTGTTGAAACTTTTTTAACTAATAAAAAAATGAAAAGTGGGGCGTGCAAAATTATTCGGCCCCCTTGCGTTAATACTTTGTAGAGCCACCTTTTGCTGCGATTACAGCTGCAAGTCGCTTGGGGTATGTCTCTATCAGTTTTGCACATCGAGAGACTGAAATTCTTGCCCATTCTTCCTTGCAAAACAGCTCGAGCTCAGTGAGGTTGGATGGAGAGCGTTTGTGAACAGCAGTTTTCAGCTCTTTCCACAGATTCTCGATTGGATTCAGGTCTGGACTTTGACTTGGCCATTCTAACACCTGGATACGTTTATTTGTGAACCATTCCTTTGTAGATTTTGCTGTATGTTTGGGATCATTGTCTTGTTGGAAGATAAATCTCCCTCCCAGTTTCAGGTCTTTTGCAGACTCCAACAGGTTTTCATCCAGAATGGTCCTGTATTTGGCTGCATCCATCTTCCCCTCAATTTTAACCATCTTCCCTGTCCCTGATGAAGAAAAGCAGGCCCAAACCATGATGCTGCCACCACCATGTTTGACAGTGGGGATGGTGTGTTGAGTGTGATGAGCTGTGTTGCTTTTACGCCAAACATATCGTTTTGCATTGTGGCCAAAAAGTTGGATTTTGGTTTCATCGGACCAGAGCACCTTCTTCCACATGTTTGGTGTGTCTCCCAGGTGGCTTGTGGCAAACTTTAGACGAGACTTTTTATGGATATCTTTGAGAAATGGCTTTCTTCTTCCCACTCTTCCATAAAGGCCAGATTTGTGCAGTGTACGATTGATTGTTGTCCTATGGACAGACTCTCCCACCTCAGCTGTAGTTCTCTGCAGTTCCTCCAGAGTGATCATGGGCCTCTTGGCTGCATCTCTGATCAGTCTTCTCCTTGTCTGAGCTGAAAGTTTAGAGGGACAGCCAGGTCTTGGTAGATTTGCAGTGGTCTGATACTCCTTCCATTTCAAAATGATCGCTTGCACAGTGCTCCTTGGGATGTTTAAAGCTAGGGAAATCTTTTTGTATCCAAATCCGGCTTTAAACTTCTCCACAACAGTATTACGGACCTGCCTGGTGTGTTCCTTGGTCTTCATGATGTTCTCTGCGCTTTCAACAGAACCCTGAGACTATCACAGAGCAGGTGCATTTATACAGAGACTTGATTACACACAGGTGGATTCTATTTATCACCATCAGTCATTTAGGACAACATTGGATCATTCAGAGATCCTCGCTGAACTTCTGGAGTGAGTTTGCTGCACTGAAAATAAAGGGGCCGAATAATTTTGCACGCACCACTTTTCAGTTTTTTATTTGCTAAAAAAGTTTAAAATATCCAATAGATTTCGTTCCACTTCACAATTGTGTCCCACTTGTTGGTGATTCTTCACAAAAAATTAAAATTTTATATCTTTATGTTTGAAGCCTGAAATGTGGCAAAAGGTTGAAAAGTTCAAGGGGGCCGAATACTTTTGCAAGGCACTGTATATATATATATATATATATATATATATATATATATATACTGTAAATATATAAATACTCTAAAGAAGGAAGGAATAGATGACCATTATAGTCTGTTGTATCAACAACCATAAAGAACTAATAAGTTCTTTATGGTTGTTGATACAACAGACTATAATGGTCATCTATTCCTTCCCTCTTTAGAACATGGATGCATGGCTCCTGATGAGTGGATGCAGTCCACAAAACGCGTCGAGCCCACCCTGATGCATCCAGTTATATCTAAATGGTTTTATTAATTTATGTGCCCATTAGACTATGTTTTGTTTAATATCCAGTATGCATATCTTTTATTAATATGTGCCATGTGATCAACAATTTCCTTGATGTAATTCGACAACTGTACCATGCATGTTATGCTGTACCATGTCATGCCATTCAATGGTTTAGTAATAAACATATGGACGTTTTTACTTACATGTTTTGTTTGGTCTGAGCAGACGCACCTCATTTAAAGTGACGAAACCTTCCCCTCTTTTTATGTTGCATACAGCACAGGGATGGAGGCGTGAACCTTCCCTCATGTTCCATTCAAAGTCTCAAATGTCCCCCTTCCTTTTTTTTTAGGTCCTCCACCCCAAACTCGCTCATCCATGTCTTTATGGACCTTGTTTTGTGCACTGGTCCAAATCATTTGGTGGAGGGGGGATTATTTTGTGGGGTTGTTTTTTAGGGGTGGGGCTTGGCCCTTTAGTCCTAGTGAAAGGAACTCCCAAGGCGTCAGCATACCAAGACATTTTGGACAATTTCATGCTCCCAACTTTGTGGGAACAGTTTGGGGATGGCCCCTTCCTGTTCCAACATGACTGCGCACCAATGCACAAACAGGGTCCATAAAGACATGGATGAGTGAGTTTGAGGTGGAGGAACTTGACTGCCCTGCACATAGTCCTAACCTCAACCCAATAGAATACCTTTGGGGTGAATTAGAATGCAGACTGTGAGCCAGGCCTTCTTGTCCAACATCAGTGCCTGACCTCACAAATGCGCTTCTGGAAGAATGGTCAAACATTCCCATAGACACACTCCTAAACCTTGTGGACGGCCTTCCCAGAAGAGCTGAAGCTGTTATAGCTGCAAAGGGTGGGCCAATTTAATGTTGAATCCTAAGACTGGGATGCCATTGAAGGGTAACTCCACTTTTGTGGGGAAAAAAAATAGCAAATAAAGAAAAAATAATAAAGCGCATATAATTGCCACACTAATCATATTATAATTGAATGTTATTAAAAATTACCTTTCCAAATTACCAATATTTTGTAGAACCAACTTTCTCTGCAATTACAGCTGCAAGTCTTTTTGGGGAGGTCACTACCAGTTTTGCACATCTAGAGAGGGACATTTCTGCCCATTCTTCTTTGCAAAATAGCTAAAGCTCTGTCAGATTGGATGGAGAGCGTCTGTGAACAGCAATTTTCAAGTCTTGTCACAGATTCTCAATTGGATTTAGGTCTGGACTTTGACTGGGCCATTCTAACACATGAATATGATTTGATTTAAACCATTCCATTGTAGCTCTGGCTGTATGTTTCGGGTCTTGTCCTGCTGGAAGGTGAACCTCCGCCCCAGTCTCAAGTCTTTTGCAGACTCTAACGGGTTTTCTTCTAAGATTGCCCTGTATTTGGCTCCATCCATCTTCCAATCAACTCTGACCAGCTTCCCTGTCCCTGCTAAAGAAAATGCATCCCCACAACATAATGCTGTCACCACCATGTTTCACGATGAGGATGGTGTGTTCAGGGTGATGTGCAGTGTTAAGCCTCGTACACACGATCAGATTTTCCGCAGACAAAGTGCCAGACTTTTGTCCAAAGGGCGTGTGCCGTGAACTTCTCTTGCATACAAACGGTACATAATTGTCGGCCAACAAACATGAACATAGTGACGTACTAAGTGGAATTTCAGCTCTTGAGCGCCACCCTTTGGCCACCTTCTGCTAATGTCGTGTTTGGTGAGCATTGATTCCGAGCATGCGTGTTTGTACTTTGGACTTTTGTGTGATGGACTTGTGTACAGACGGTAGGAAAATCTGACAACAGACCGTTGTCCGCCGAAAATTTACTAGGCTGCCATCCAACATTTGTTGGCGGAAAATTGGACAACAATTGTCTGATGGAGCGTACTAACGGCTGGATTTTAGGCAAACAGTCTGTCATCACAAGACTCCCGTACGAAAATCTGATCGTGTGTACGAGGCTTTAGTCTTCTGCCACACATAGTGTTTTGCTTTTAGGGCACAAAGTTCAATTTTGGTCTCCTCTGACCAGAGCACCTTCTTCCACATGTTTGCCGTGCTCCCCACATGGCTTCTCGCAAACTGCAAACAGGATTTCTGATGGCTTTCTTTCAACAATGATTATCTTTTTGTCACTCTTACATAAAGGTCAGATTTGTGGAGAACACGACTAATAGTTGTCCTGTGGACAGATTCTCCCACCTGAGCTGTGGATCTCTGCAGCTCCTCCAGAGTTACCATGGACCTCTTGGCTGCTTCTCTGATGAATGTTCTCCTTGCCCGGCCTGTCAATTTCGGTGGACGGCCATGTCTTGGTAGGTTTGCAGTTGTGCCATACTCTTTCCATTTTCCGGTAATGGATTGAACAGAGCTCCTGAGCACTAGAAAATACTTTTTAGTATATCCAGGGCTGTTTTTCTCAAACAATAGGTTCTGGAACTCAACCATGACCCTCCAAAACCCCTCCACCCACTCACACCCTCCAAATCACATCAAATAGTGGGTGTGGTCAGTCAAATTTCACGAACAGAAGGAGGGTCTTAGAGGGGCATTAAATACCAGGATTACATTACATACAGAGTGCAGAGTTCAGGGGGGTTACACACAGAGTGCAGAGCTGTCACTTGTAAACACAGAAACCGGACTTCTGTGTTTACAAGTGATTGTGGTGAGCAGGTTCCCCCCAAGGGTCTGAGCCAGAGGTGGTGGAACTGAGTTCCCCCTGAGAAAAAGCCCTGAGTATATATGTGCTCCATATGCAGAGCATTGCGCAGGGCAGGTTTCCTGAAGGTGACAGCAGTGAAATAAACCTGAGCATCAGCATGGCTGCTTAGATCTTCATAAAAAAAGAACATGACAAGGTGAGAGGTCACAAGGTATTATTTTAATAAAAGCTGCAGATTTCAAAACATTAAAAATGACTTTTGAAATTACATTGACATTTTAGAGCTTAAATGTGATTTTTAATGCTTAAGCATCACTAATCACCATACAATCTATTTTTCTAATTTAACGTTTTTTGAAAGGACACTTCCATTTCAATCTGTACCCAGCTACATTTTTTTTTTTAAACTTCTCAAAAAAAAATTCTACATTTAATTTTATTCCTCTTTGGGATTGTGCTGCCATCAAATGTGGGACCATAAGTATAGACGCTCATGAAGATACACAACAGCTTGAAATCAAATTGTAACCATGATACTTTTAATTTATATAACCATGATACTTTTAATTCATATATATATATATATAAAATTAAAAAAATAATATATATTATTATATATGTATATTTATTTTGAGACACCGTGGATGGTGTAAGTGTGTTCACTAGGGTTCTACACTACACCTTCACCCTTCATGGGTTTGTGTCTGATATGGAGAAACAAACTTTTTATTTTCTTGGAATCATAATAAATCTTCCTCTCTTCCAATCCTAGGACCACATTTTACCTAGTAGCCAAAACTCATTATTAGTCTCAGATGTGCTTTGTATGTGACATGACTAAACCTGTTTGAAATGTTCCCTGGATGTTTATTGTCTCGTGCATGGTTAATACTAGTTGAGGCTGTCCCTCTTATAATAATATGTGGAATTTAGGTACACAATTTCAGCTATCATAGAGATAGATAGATAGATAGATAGATAGATAGATAGATAGATAGATAGACAGACAGACAGACAGACAGACAGACAGACAGACAGACAGACAGACAGACAGATAGACAGATAGACAGACAGACAGATAGACAGACAGACAGACAGACAGACAGATAGATAGACAGATAGACAGATAGATAGATAGATAGACAGATAGACAGATAGATAGATAGATAGATAGATAGATAGATAGATAGATAGATAGATAGATAGATAGATAGACTATATTGTCAAAAGTATTGGGACATCTGCCTTTACAAGCACATGAACTTTAATGGCATTCCAGTCTTAGTCCGTAGGGTTCAATATTGAGCTGGGCCACCCTTTGCAGCTATAACAGCTTTAAACTGTTCCCACAAAGTTGGGACCATGAAATTGTCCACAATGTCTTGGTATGCTGATGCCTTAAGCCAGGGGTAGGCAACCTCGGCACTCCAGCTGTGGTGAAACTACAAATCCCATCATGCCTCTGCCTCTAGGAGTTATGCCTGTGATTGTCAGGGTCTTGCAATGTCTCATGGGACTTATAGTTTCAAAGCAGCTGGAGGGCCAAGGTTGCCTACCCCTGCTTTAAGAGTTACCTTCATTGGAACTAAGGGACCAAGCCCAACCCCTGTAAAACAACCATAATCCCACAAAAGGATATGGACCAGTGCACAAAGCAAGGTCCATAAAGACATGGATGAGCGAGTTTGGGGTGGAGGAACTTGACTGGCCTGCACAGAGTCCTGACCTCAACCTAATAGAACACCTTTGGGGTGAATTAGAGCTGAGACTGTGAGCCAGGCCTTCTCATCCAACATCAGTGCTTGACCTCACAAATGCGTTTATGAAACATTCCCATAGACCGGTGGTTCTCAAATCCTGTCCTCAGGACCCACTAACAGGCCAGGTTTGCAAGGTAACTGAAATACATTACAGGTGATATCATTTGCTGCTCAGTGATTGCAGTATTCTCCCCAAGGTAATACTTAAAATCTGGCCTGTTGATGGGTCCTGAGGACAGGAGTTGAGAACCACTGCCATAGACACACTCCTAAACCTTGTGGACGGCCTTCCCAGAAGAGTTGAAGCTGTTATAGCTGCAAAGGGTGGGCCAACTCAATATTGAACCCTACGGACTAAGACTGGGATGCCATTAAAGTTTATGTGTGTAAAGCAGGGGTCTCAAACTGGCGGCCCTCCAGCTGTTGCATAGCTACAAATCCCATGAGGCATTGCAAGGCTGACAGTTACAAGCATGACTCCCATAGGTAGAGGTATGATGGGACTTGTAGTTTTGCAACTGCTGGATGGCCGGCAGTTTGAGACCCCTGGTGTAAAGTCCACATGGGTCTAACATTAAAAAAAAAAATCAACGCGAGGCAAAATTGAGGATTGGCTCTTTAACCACTTCATTACCCACGTATAGTCATATGACGGCCTGAGATGGGATCTCCCATCCCATATGACGTCCTGGGCTTCCCGGCCGTCTAGGGGGCGCGCACGCCCGCCGCGTTGCTCGGGACCCGGTGCGTGTGCCCGGCGGCCGCAATGTCCTCCGGGAACCCGCGATTGCCCGGTAACCGAGCAGGACCGTGGATCTGTCTCCTCCCCTTGTGAGTCCCCTCCCCCTACAGTTATAATCACTCCCCTAGGAAACATTTAACCCCTCGTCTCTCCCTAGTGGTTAACCACTTCCCTGCCTGTCACATTTATACAGTAATCAATGCAATTTTATAGCATTGATCGCTGTATAAATGTGAATGGTCCCAAAAATGTGTCAAAAGTGTCCGATGTGTCCACCATAATGTCACAGTCATGAAAAAAAACCGCGATCGCGCTATTACTAGTAAAAAAAATAAATGAATAACATTTTTTGAAAAATGCCATAAATCTATTCCGTATTTTGTAGACGCTATAACTTTTGCGCAAACCAATCAATATACGCTTATTGAGATTTTTTTTACCAAAAATATGTAGAAGAATACATATCGGCCGAAACTGAGGAAAAAATTTGTTTTTGTTTTTTTTTTAAAAATTGGGATATTTATTATAGCAAAAAGTAAAAAATATTGTGTTTTTTTTTCAAAATTGTCGCTCTCCTTTTGTTTATAGCACAAAAAATAAAAACCGCAGAGGTGATCAAATACCACCAAAAGAAAGCTCTATTTGTGGGGAAAAAAGGACGTCAATTTTGTTTGGGTACAACGTCGCACGACCGCGCAATTGTCGTTTAAATTGCAACAGCGCTGAAAACTAAAAATTGGTCTGGGAAGGAAGGGGGTGAAAATGCCCGGTATTGTACCGGTTAACATTCGTTAAAAGAAAAAAATCTTCCATCCACCAAAGTTCAAAGTCTCAAGTCCGTGTGGCAAAAATGAGGTGTGTCAGAGCCACAGAGACAGGATATGGGGGTGGAGTACAACCAGTTTGCCTTTACCGGGCCTATAGACACACACAGCCCCGCTCAAGAGCACATGCACATGGGTGCCCCCGTAGCACTCAGCTTACTAAGGGGGCACCCAGAGGAGGGAGGAGCAGACTGCGTCAGCTGGCGACTTCTAGACTAGGAGGTAAGGGATAACTTTTTATCTTATTAACTTATTCTAATGTAAAAAGCCTTTATTATCACTTTATTAGTGGTTATGTATGGATTACTTTTGGAGAATAAGGACACATGTAAAGTGCTCCTGCTGTATTGCCCTGCACAGGAATGCACAGGTTCACTTTAACCTTTGATCGAATAATAGATTGCCCCCCCCCCCCCCCCCCCCACCGCTTACTTGTGGCGGCCACTGTAATCTCTAATCACATTATACTTGCAGAGTGGGCTATCATGTTACTCAGTATAAAATAATTTCCCTGACTATTAAGGAGCAAATACAGGAAAATTGCCAGCAAGAACTGCCTTGTTATTAATTACAGTATGTTGAAGTAATTGAATAAGATTCAATTTTAAAACCAAACAAGCAATTAAAACCTCATCTAATTACGTACTGAGACAATGCAGGAATACCTGTCATAAGATACAAGGGGAAAGGCTGGGGAAAAAAAAAAAACAAAAAAAAAAACGACAACACTTGAAATAATAAAATCCTAATTTTATTTAAAATGCGCCCCTGGGATCCTGCAGAGCACATCAATATCTCATTGAATCCCAGGACTGCACTTTGAATTGTGTAATAGCTGAGACTTGAAGGACATGCTAAAATGATGTTATTGATGGATGTGCAGCAGAGACCTTTTCTGCAGAAAGACTGATGCACAAAGCCGGAGAAGGACAATTTTGTAATTTAACCTGAAAAAACCTTTAAAAATATTTATGTGTCTGACATCAATCTTTCATCAGGCTGGTTTATTTTTTTGGAACCTATTTGTCAAATTGACTGAAGGGAGGACTCTGTTTCTGGCTCAGCCCGACTAAAGATCATGCAAATCAGAATAGGCTTAGATAAAAGGTGCATAAAGAAGGTTACATAGTGATATCGACGATAAGTTGATAAAAAAAACACACTTGGGCATCAAGTTAAAAACAGAAAATGAATAAATAAGCACAAAAAAAGAAAACACCTTGCGTTCTCCGAACCCTAAACCCACAGCTGATCAAGGGAAAGCAGAAAAAACATTGGTGGCTGGTGGGAAGAAAGACCCTTACAATGGTGGTGAGTGGGAAGAATGCCACTTACATTGTTGGTCAATGGTGAGAATGTTACTTACATTGGTAGTCAATGGAAAGAATGCTCCTTACATTGGTGGTCAGTGGAGAGAATGCCCCTTACATTGGTGGTCAGTGGAAGAATCTCCTTACATTTGTGGTCAGTGGGGACTTTACATTGGCATTCAATGGGAAGAATGTTCCTTACCTTGGTGGTCATTGGGAAGAATGCTCTTTACATTGTCAGTCTTTGGGAAGAATGCCCCTGACATTGGCAATCAGTGGAAAGAATGCCCCTTAAATTGGTGGTCAGTGTAGGAAGAATGCCCCTTACATTGGTGGTCATTGGGAAGAATATCCCTTCATTGGGGGTCAGTGGGAAGAATGCTCCTTACATTGGTGGTCAGTGAGAAGAATGTTCCTTCCATTGGTGGTCAGTGAGAAGAATGCTCCTTATATTGGTGGTCAGTGGAAAGAAGGCTCCTTATATTGGTGGTCAGTGGAAAGAATGCTCCTTACATTGGTGATCAATGGGATATATGCTCCTCACATTGTTGGTCAGTGGAAAGAATGCCTGATCATGTTTCAGTGGCTACATATTTGAGAGTCAGAAATTGCTCATTGCTTAAGCAACCCAACAACCTCTGGAGGTACAATAAGGCTACTTATATACTAAATGACCAAACTTGACTATAACACCTACAGTATATGAGATTGTTGGACACCCAATTTAAAACCCTTGGACATTAATATAGAGTTGTGCTTAGCCCCTTTGCAACAATAGGTGCCTCCATTTATCTGGGGAGGCTTTTCACAATACTTTGAAGTGTGACTGTGCAAATATATGTCAATTCACCCAAAATAGGGAGGTCAAGTATTGATGTTGAACAAGAAGAACTGCCTCGCAATCAGCATTTCAATTCTTCCTAAAGATATTCAGTAAGGTTTGGCTCTGTGCAAGCCACTCAAGTTCCTCCACACCAAACTCATCAAACCACATCTTTATAAAAGCCGGTGTTGTGCAGAGGGGCAGAAAAGGGCCTTGCTCAGACTGTTATTACAAGATTCGAAGAACATACAGTGCCTTGAAAAAGTATTCATACCCCTGGAAATTTTGTACTTGAAAATTGCTATTCACAGACGCTCTCCATCCAATCTGACAGAGCTTTAGCTATTTTGCAAGGAAGAATGGGCAAAAACGTCACTCTCTAGATGTGCAAAGCTGGTAGAGACATCCCCATAAAGACTTGCAGCTGTAATTGCAGAGAAAGGAGGTTCTACAAAGTATTGACTCAGGGGGGCTGAATACAAATGTACCCCACACTTTTCAGATATTTATTTGTAAAAAATTGGAAAACCATTTATCATTTTCCTTCCACTTCACAATTATGTGACACTTTGTGTTGGTCTATCACATAAAATCCCAATAAAATACATTTACGTTTTTGGTTGTATCATGACAAAATGTGAAACCTTTCAAGGGGTATGAATACTTTTTCAAGGCACTGTACTTGTCTAATATGTCTTGGTACGTTGTAACATTAACAGTACTTTTTACTTGAAATTCCTCAGCTCATTAATTTGGAGAGCTGGCTACATTTTTTGGGCTACTCTGTGCATTTAGAAAGACATCCAATGCCTTTTGCAAAGCAATCTTTTGAGTTGGCTAAAACCTGCTCCGATGGAAGTATATACCACATTTTTCTAGCTCTTAACAAGAACACTGTTTGTGTGTGGTAGCTAATCCTCTTAATACTACTAGTAAAGAGTGCCCACTTGCCTTTTGCTTTGACCTTAAATTAAAACAGCTTTCCAATAAATTTACTATATGGGCCTTTTATGTATTTACAAAGGTCATCATATCTCCCTTAATAACCTCTTCTCAAGAGTGAATACATTTAGTTCAGTCAATCTTTTTCCATAATGGAGGTTCACATGCCCCTATTAAATTAGTTGTCCTCTTACGCAGCCTTTCCAGTTCTACAATGTTATTTTTGTGAACTTGGGCCCAAGACTGAATTGCATATTCAACATGAGGTCTACGTCTACCAATGTTTTGTATGGGGGTGAGTAGCACCAGTCATAGATGTCCTTGGTGGCAGTGGTTGCAGTTGCAGCACCCATAACAAAGGTGAGAAAAGTGGAGGATAGGAAAGAAGCATTTGATACCACTAGTTATGTAACACATCTGCATAGCTCCCAACTGTCCCTGATTTCGAGGGACTGTCCCTGATTTGGAGCAATGTCCCTCTGTACCTCTTTCCTCCTCATTTTGGTCTGATCTCTATAGTTGTATATAAAATGCACTTTTTATCTTTCAGAAAGGGTTTCCTAGTGCTAAACCTTTCATCCAATTTCTAAATTGCTGCATTTGTACATTTTAAAAGCCAATATAAAGGAATAGTAGTGGTAAAAAAAAGTCCTTGTGGATTTAATTAACCTTTTTTTTGGTTAATTCTCCTTTAAGGGTGTGTGGCGGGGGCGTGTCCTATGACTACATATGTTTGTTAGTAGGTGTCCCTCATTCCCATCTCAAAATGCTGGGAGGCATGCATCTGTTTCTGGATCAGGACGTTATACAAGGGTGTATAGGGCATGGAATCTAGTCCAGGATGATGGAGATGTGTTTTAATCTGTCAAAGACATGCAACCAACTTTTCTCCAATCAGAGTTCTGATTGCTGATTTAAAGGCTAAGTTCCCTTTTATTTTTTTTTCTAAAATCCAGCTCCTCTATATACCAATGTATCATTAAATACCTCTGTTGCACAAAAATACAAGCTTTCTTTGATTTTAAAACAAGGCCTACCTTTCCATGGCTATATTTTGCAAATCACTTCAGAAACTTCTTGGTATACAGACAGGACAGACTAGCCAGTATGACACAGGAAGGAATTTACCAGCTGTCCTCATTAGCACACCTTTACCCATTAACTAAGTGTTCACAGCACTCTCCATGCGTGCATTTGTCTGGCTTCCCCAGCATCCCTTCAGACAGGCTCAGGCCGCATGCTAAACTCCCTGGGACAAAATTACCTAGTTGCACTTTTTTTAATTGATAATGGCACATCAAACACAGAAGCAAACATGCATTTTGCCACAGGAAAAAACGGGTGACAAATGCAGTAAAAAACTTACAAAAATGTCCCATGAGCTACTTTGCCAGGTGTAGCACAGCCCATTGAAATCAATGGGCTGCCTTATGTGTGTCACTGAAAAAACAAGCCAAAAAATATGCACTTCCATTACTCTAGGTGTGCATGTAATGTAGCCTGAAAATGAAATTGGTGCCTTTACACAAGAATAATGAGGCTCCATTCACATCTGCGTGTTTCCAAACGCATGGCAAACTGCACAGCAAATGTGCACTTTGCCATGCGTTTCAAAAATGTTGCAAATTTGCACCGTGTTTGTGTTGTCACTACTTGTTAAAGGGTCCCCAAGTGTGACAAACGCACCGAATACTATGGTAACGCACCATGCTCCACTCCAAAAAAGTTCAGGAGCTTCTCTGGGATGATTGTTGCATGTAGGGCAGCCCATTCACACCTCAGCTGAGGATCAGACATTCCCAGACCTGATGCTCAGGTCCCAGACAGACCCTAACGGGATCCATATTCAAACAGCAGCCCCGAGGAAGGGGGAGCCGTTTGTCTCCCAAAACGCGTCGGCTATATTCTACCATCTGTTCTTCAAATAAAGTGATTTATTTCACAACTACTGCATTTCGAGCAATCCTTTACATTCGTGAAAAAATTATTAGACCCCCGCGCTTATGGTAAAAATTAAAAATGAGGAGCTACAGCCTCTATCAATAAATTCACCCTAAGGTAAATCTAGAAGAAATGTGAAAAAGAGGGGATAGGTATTGTCACTTTATTGGACTTTTTTATACACCAGGGTTTAAGGACGGTATATGCATATTTCTGAACCCAGTTTCACAGCAACAATATACACCAGTCATATATGTTGATTTTTTTTTGCACAGAAATAACACTTTGAATTGCAGGTTTTGCACAGGATTGTGTTTATTTTATTTTATTTTGGTTTGAACACAACAATATGTATTATTTATAAGTGGTTAGGAAGTTTACACAGTAGGATTTTTTTGTGGATTTTTGTGAATATACAAATATTTATTTTCTGCACTTTTATTGTCACTTTTTGCACTAAATGCACCCGTGACACACACCCCTCAAGTTTTAGGTCACCTCTTAATAAGAGCAGCACCATACCTATCCCCTCTTTTTCATGATCCTTTACATTCACCTACTGTGATGTAACCAGGAAGTGAAGGCTTCTGGGGGATGACCTAACAGGAAGTGAATGCTGATACAAGCTACAAGAAGTGATGGAATCTGAAAATCCATTCAAAGATACAAAAAGTCTGACAAGATTCTAAACCTCCTGTGGATGATGTAAATGAGGGAAAAGCACATTGGGATAGCTGAGCCAGAAATGACTTTGGAAAATGCTTCTATTTATTATGAAAAGTGAAATTCTGCCCGAAAAGGTGAACTTATCCTTTAAGCAGGGAACTCAACAAGGTGCTTTGGGCTTAATTCAGTGGCCTACACTTTATGAAAAAATGCAGGCTGAGGTACTGAGTGTTCTGGTCAGATAAGACTAAATTTGAATTATTTGGCCTCAATATCAAACGATATGTCTGGTAGAAATCCAATACAGCTCACCATTCAAATAACATCAATCCTACAGTAAAGCATGGCGGTGGTAATATCCTGTTATGGGGGTGTTTCTCTGCAGCAGGGACTGGAGCACTTGTCAGGATAGAAAGAAGTATAGATGGGGCAAAATACCCAAAAAATCTTGAGGAAAATCTGTTGCCCTCTGCCAGAAAGTTGTCAATGAGAAGAAGGTTTACCTTCCAACATGACTATGACCCAAAGCACACAACAACAATGACCACACAGTGGTTGAATGTCCTTGCATGGCCTAGTCAGAGCCCAGACTTAAACCCCACTGAAAATCTGTGGAATGACTTGAAGACTGCAGTCTACAAACGGTCAACATCAAATGTAACTGAACTTGAGCAGTTCTGGAAAGAAGAGTGGGCAAATATTGCAAAGTTTAGATCTGCAAAGTTAGTAGTAGAGGCAAATTCCAAAAGACTAAAGTCTGTGATCAGGGCAGCGATCAGAAATTTTTGGGCCCCTTACACAGCTTTAGACCTTTCCCAAACCCCCCCCCCCCCCGAGCCTGACCACCAACATTCCCCAGGGCTTGCCCACGGGCTATCCTACCGAAACCACACAACGGCCACCTCACCTGTACGCACTCAACCCCCCCTCAATCCTGTATATATGTCAGCCGCCACCGAAATCCTGTATATATGCCAGCCCCCCTCACACCTGTATATATGTCAGCCCCACCCTCCCACCTGTATATATGCCAGCCTCACCCCCACACACCTGTATATATGTCAGCCCCCCACACCTGTATATATGCCAGCCCCCTCACACCTGTATATATGTCACCCCCCCACACACACACCTGTATATATGTCAGCCCCCCTTACACCTGTAAATATGTTCAGACCCACCCCCCCACACCTGTATATATGTCAACCCCCACTACACCTGTATATATGCCAGCCCTCCTCACACCTGTATATATGTCAGCCCCCCCACACCTGTATATATGCCAGCCCCCCTTACACCTGTAAATATGTTTAGACCCACCCCCCACACCTGTATATATGTCAGCCCCCACCACACCTGTATATATGCCAGCCCTCCTCACACCTGTATATATGTCAGCCCCCACCACACCTGTATATATGCCAGCCCTCCTCACACCTGTATATATGTCAGCCCCCCCGCACCTGTATATATGTCAGCCCCCCACACCAGTACATATGCTAGCCCCCCTCACAGCTGTATATATGTCAGCTCCCCCCACACCTGTATATATGCCAGCCCCCTCACACCTGTATATATGTCAGCCCCCCCACACCTGTATATATGTCAGCCCCCCCACACCTGTAAATATGCCAGCCCCCCTCACACCTGTATATGTTTATATGTCAGCCCCACCCCCCACACACCTGTATATATGTCACTCCCACCCCGACACCTGTATATACGTCAGCCCCTCCCACACCTGTATATATGTCAGCCCCTCCCACACCTGTATATATGTCAGCCCCCCACGCACACCTGTATATATGCTAGCCCCCCCCCCACCTGTATAGATATGTCAGCCCCACACATGCACAAATCTGTAAACACAGACGCCTCTGGCCCCTACTTTAAAGGAAATCTTCCTAGCTAGCCCCAGCTCGTTTTCACAAAGCTGACATGTTACTGACACAGAGGAGCACAGTACAGGCAGTTCACACGAGGGGTGCACATGCACATAATAGCCAGAGGTGGCAGTAAAGAGCTCAATGTCTGAGCTCAATGACAGAGAGCAGCAGAAGCTGCAAGATCTTTTCCATTAGTGTACAACATTGCTCCCATCCTGCCTTCTTTTGGCCCGGAAGGGCCCTTTACAGTTGTGTCGGCTGTACCCCCCTTATGGCGGCCCTGGCTGTGGTTAAAGCAAAATGTGATCCATAACCTAAGGGGGGGGGGGGGGTGTTATATCTTTCACTTGGATGTTGTAAGTTGCACTAAAGAATACAACTGTATAAAACAAAAACTGTGCCTGTCTTCATTTTAGGCTGCAAATCAATAAAATGTGATCATTTTAAAGGGGGTGATTCTTTTCTATACCCACTGTATATACCCCAATCAGATAAGGCCCATAACTATTTCATTTTTAAAAAATTCAATAGTTTGTCCCTTCTAGTGTGCTGTTTATTGCTTGTCTCCTTCAGCCCATAACATTCAATATATTTTTTGCTGGTGACTTCCCAACGACTTTACCTCTCTGATCCAGACAAATGCACAAGGGTTTAATTAAACCATTCTGTCTGTGGAATGTTAATGTAGCAACTACAAAGTTTAATAGCAAGACTTTTTCCGTGCTTGTAGTTTAATGGGGAGAGAAGTTTGCGTCTAGGCTTTCAACATTTTCAGTACCATCTTTTGTAATGCACCTGTTATTTAATGTTGTTGACCCCTATTACCTAGTAAAATTAATATTATGTTTTATAGAGCTCTGCCTAATTGCAGGATGACAAATTCATGAAAGCTTCACACATTGTAATAGCATCTGTGATTTATTTAAAGCAGAATGTTAGCCTATCTTTCTCCCCAACTTCTGCTCTCCCTTCCCTCCATTAAGTTTTAAAACATTTTTTTTTAATTGCTTTATTATTACTAGCAATTTTTTTCATAAAAATGAGGATTCTTGATTTGCATTGCTGGGCATACAAGCTGAAGTTGGTCAACTGCATTGAACTCACTAGAGAAGTTACAGGTCTTTCCACTTCTTCTACAGTGTCAACAGTGGGTGGTCCACTCCTTACTCCTCTAATGACTGTGACAGTGCCAAGCCCTACCACTGTGAAAATGTAGGAGAAAATGATACAGGATTTGCATTAAACTAGGCGACGGGGGGAGGGTCCAGAGGTAGCGATAGTCAGCGTGGAACATATTCCAGAGGGTAGTATTGGGGGCATTAGTGGTAGGTTGACTAAAGCACATAAACCCAAGGTAAGTATAGTAACAAGTCCTATTTGCAACCTCGAAAAACACCCAATAAGAAGACAGTAGGCAACCGGTCTAAACTATGTGGCATGTTCACCAATGCCAGGAGCCTGGTGGACAAGATGGGAGAACTAGACATACTGTTGTATGAGGAGAATTTCGATTTTGTAGGAATTTCAGAGACTTGGTTCAACAGCTCTCATGATTGGCTGGCAACCATTTAAGGGTATTCCCTTTATCGCAGGGATAGGGAGGGTAAAAAAGGGGAAGGGGTATACCTGTATATCAAGAATAATGTGCAAGTGAATGTGAGAGATGACCTAGGGGAGCTAGGGTGGAGGTGGAATCCTTATGGGTAGAGCTCCAAAGGGATGAAACTAAGGGGAAAGTTATACTGGGAGGAGGAGGGGGAGACGGACCTCCAATCACAAATTGGATTAGCAGCAAGGATGGGAGTTGTCATCATAATGGGGGATTTTAATTATCAAGACAGAGACTGAGTGGAAGAATTTGTCTAAGGCTCGCCAGTTGCTAAATGTCTTGCAGGACAATTTCATGGGTCAGATGATAGACGCACCAACTAGATCTACTGATTACCAACAATACAGACCTGATCACGGATGTAGAAATAGGGGCAATTTAGGAAACAGCGATCACAGGTCAATTAGCTTCAGTATAAATCATACAAATAGGAAACATAAGGGGAATACAAAGACACTGAATTTCAAAAGAGCCAACTTCCCTAAACTACGAACCTTGCTAGAAGATATAAATTGGGATAAAATCTTAGGAACAAATAACACGGAGGAGAGATAGGTTTGCTTTAAGAGCGTATTAAATAAGGGCATTAGCCAGTGCATCCCATTGAGAAATAAATGTAAAAGAGCGAACAGAAGTCCTGGATGGCTTAACTCCAATGTAAAAATGCATATAAAAGCAAAGGAGAAGGCCTTCAAAAAATGCAAGGCTAAGGGATCATCATCAGCATTCAGACTTTACAAAGAATGCGACAAGAAATGTAAGGGTGCAATTAGAGCGGCTAAATAGAACACGAAAGACACATAGCGGAGGAGAGCAAAAAAAAACAAGAAATTCTTTAAGCATATAAACAGTAAAAGAGGGGGGACAGACCATATTGGCCCCATAAAGAATGAGGAAGGGAATCTGTTACAAAGGATGGGGAGATGGCGAAGGTATTGAATTTATTCTTCTCCTCAGTCTTCACGAGGGAATCGGGGGGCTTCAGTAACCAAAACTGCAGTGTTTATCCTCATGACACATCACAGGAAGCATCCTCATGGCTAACAGAGGACAGAATTAGAAATAGACTAGAAAAACGTAACATTAAGAAGTCACCGAGACCAGATGGCTTGCACCCGAGGGTACTTAGGGAACTCAGTCAAGTAATTGCCAGACTATTGTTCCTAATTTTTACTGACAGTCTACTGACTGGAATGGTACCAGCTGATTGGAGAACAGCCAATGTAGCACCAATATTTAAAAAAGGGCCAAAATAATATTTTCGTTCGCTGTTGCAACACACCTGGGTGGGCTCGGAACGCAGTGCTCTGCGCCCCGAGCCCACCCTATTTTGAAGCCTATTAGAGCCTCCGGCTCTAATCAGGTGCTTCAAAAGACACACCCTCCCGCTTGTCCCCGCAATTGTAATTCATGCATGGATAAGGAGGGCGGCGGCGGTGATAGGGGGGCGACGCCTGTGTGCCCACTGCTTCCAGTGCTCTGACACTGGACCTTAGAGTATCAGCTTCTGCAGCTGAGGAGTAGTGTGCAGCTGGTCTGCCCACCCTTCTCCTACTCTTGCCCAATCATGGAGAGCTTTGTATTATGTAAACCTACTTAAAAAATACAAAGCCTTCTGTGCACGAAAGCAGAGGGGAGGGTTGGGCAGAGCATTACATTAAAGAGGGAAGGGAGATCAAGGAGTTAAAGCTTGATTGGGACAAAAATTAGAAAGTAACTAAAGGCAAAACTTTTTTTTTTTACATTTTGGATAGTGTCACAACATTTGTCATGGGGCAGAGTCCATATTCCCATCGCACGCATTCCTGGAATAAGCTCTAAAAGTACCGGGTGCTGTAGCTACCGCCAGCTGGATACTGGAACATTTGCCATGAGTTACTGATGTATTTTTGCATACTTAAGTTGGTTGTTCTTCCTCTTGGGAAAACATATGTTTCATGAACCTGGCTGGAAGTCAGGCCTCATCCTTAATATGGGCAGAGAGGCCTGGAACTTAAGCTCTAGTGAACTCTTCATGTTTGTCCCCTTTATCATCTTGATTTAAGTGGCTGATGCTTGCTGGGCTATATCCTTCCTGTGGTTTACTGATATCCCCGTGGGTGATCCTATTGAATGCATGATCTATTTCTCTTTTTGTGTGTTTATCCGTCAAACATCCCTGAGAACCCTGGTTAAATTCTATGCATTACTCTAAAAGTCTCCTGAGGAAGCCAGTGATTGACGAAACACGTTGAGCTGAAGTTATTGCACATATATTATGGCCGCATAGATATTCTGTAATGGTTTTTATGAAATTGTCATTTTCAAATATATGCATACTAAAATAACATTTGGATATTTTTTCAATATTTTGTTATTTATAATTTTGGCACCATGCAAATCCTGTTCTTTTTTACATATACTCTCTAGAAAATTAGAGGAAATTACTTCAGAGTGAGAAAATCTCTGGTTGCCACCATCAGAACTAATTTCCTTATTGGAAGATTTCCTCTCTATATCTGTTCCGGTGGCAACCCTAAATGTGAGATTTTTTTTTACTTTCATTCTTACTGTATAATGGACAAATACACATTTTACCAAGCATGCAGGCCATCTCTGCAGTAGTGAAGGTAAACTACCAGCTGAAGTTCTTGCAGCATCTGATACCTCTGGAATCTGGAGTCACGGTTCTCCTCTGCTCGCAGTGATTTGATCTGCTAGCCCCTATGTCAATACTGTGTTCTGTAGTGACATAGGAGCCAACAGGAGGAATCACAGCATGGGACAAAAATGACACTCCTGGAAGTGTCAAATTCCGCAGAATCTTCAGCTGGGGCTTTACTTTTTTCTACTTCAGAGATTGCGGTGCAGACAGTAGACAGAGAGGTGAGTATTCAATGTCTTAACGGTGGAAAATATATCTTAAAAATATACTTTAGTGAAAGAGTTACTTTAACCACTTGCTGACCGCAAGACGTATATAAATACGTTGTAGTTTGTATGTGGGAAGCTATCAGCCATAACGTTGTATCTTTTCTTTTTAGCCAATGGCTGGCCTTCTTATGAAAGCAAACCAAGTGACTCATGAGCCACTCGATCACTTTCCGAAGCGGCGGGAGGGGATGTCCTCCAGCTCCCGCTGCTCACCGGTCAGGCTTACCCTTTCCACCGGCGTGCCCAAGAAGTGATCCGACGGTGCGGCCGGTTGGTCACAGAGGCATTGAGAGACTACATTGTCCCTGATAACCTCTAAGGCCTTGGAGGATCGGAGCTACGTCATGACGTCATGTCCTGTCTAGGATGGAAGTAAACAATTTTTTTTTTTTTTTTTAAAGCAAAAGATCAAAAACATATATTTTTTGATCGTTTGCTTTTAAAAGTAACGAAGAGATTTGGGGTCTTTTTGACCCCAGATCTCTCCATAAAGATGACCTGTCATCCTTGTTTCTATTACAAGGGATGTTTATTATATAAATAATAGCGCCCCAATGCCACCATGCTCATGCGCAGAAACAAACGCATATGTAAGTCACACACCCATATGTAAACGGCGTTTACATTACACATGTGAAGTATCCCCGTAAACGTTAGAGCGAGAGCAATCATTTTAGTGCTAGACCTCCTCTGTAACCCTAAACAGGTAACCTGTAAAGGCGTTTAAAGTGACGCCTATGGAGATTTTTAACTACCGTAGTTTGTCACCATTCCACGAGCGCGCGCAATTTTTAAGCGCGACGTGTTAGGTATCTATTTACATCATCTTCCATATTATACCAAAAAATGAGGGGTATATATTGTGTTTTTTTTTTTATTTAATTCATTAAAGTGTATTTTTTCCCCAAAAATTGCATTTGAAAAACCGCTGTGCAAATACCGTGTGACGTAAAAAAAATTGCAATGATCGCCATATTATTCCCTGGGCTAATATATGTAGGAAGGCCAGTATGGTGGCCTGAATTTATGGGAGGAGCCCGGGGGGTATTTAAGCAGCCCGCTCACCTGTGGTGCTTGTCGGTTTCCTGTGCGCGATACGTTACGTCACTAGGCCGACTATTCGAATACCAACGTCCGCAAGTTGTTGTCTCGCGAAGTTCCCGCATTGCTATTTCGTGCTCGAGAGTGTCAGTGTTTACCGATTCGTATCGTTCGTACCGCGCGTCTGGCTTGGCTGTCGCAGGTAGGGTCCCGTCGGACTTTTGTTTTTTACGCATTGTTAGATATCATGTCACTAAACCGTGATATCAAACTTACGAAGCACCCGCAACTTTTACGTACGTAACCGCAATGTATATCACTCGCACTATCGTTATGTAACCATTTCGTGTTATTTAAGGAAACCACCGCGACGCGTGCGTCGCTTCATTTCAGGCATGTCTAAACTGCAAAAAACATGAGTCAGCAGACAGCCATAGCGATTCGCAGTTCACAATCTTATCGAACCACGTCAGTTTGATACCAATCATTTCTCATTTCTGAACATTTCTAGATACATTTCTATCATTTCAAACCATTTCAAAATCATTTCTCATTTCAGTCACATACCGCGCTCCGATTCAAATCCAGTCGCACCTAAAAGATGCACCGATTCGCTCCGGTGTGCCCCAGTAGTTACGGCCTCATTTCAGTACATGCTCCAGAGTCACGTCATAAGCAGTCGATAAAAAAAAAATATATATATATATATATATATATATATATATATATCGACTCACCGATTCGTACCTCTGTCATGGTTATCATTTCATTGCCACGTAGCACACTCCGATACGAATTTAGTCGCATGGAAATGCACCGATTCGTCTCGGCGTGCCCCAGGTATTTGCCACATTTCAGTACATGCTCCAGAGTCCGATTCGTAGTCAGTCGCTACAGCAGCACGACCGATTCGCGCCTCTGTCATGGCAAACAATATGTTACACCTGCACTTACCGCGCTCCGCTTCGAATCCAGTCGCATCCTCCATGCACCGATTCGTTACGGCGTGCCCCAGGGCTCGGCCTCATTTCAGAAACATGCTCCAGAGTCCGGATCACAGCTAGTCGCAGATATCGGGCGACTGATCCGCATCTCTGTCATGGGAATTGCTACCATTTCACTCCCACAGCGCATCACCGTTTCGAAAACAGTCGCATCCGACATGCACCAATTCGTCACGGAATGCCGCAGTTGATTCGGCCATATCCATACCTATACCAGAGCTCGGTTAGTTGCCAGTCGCAAATACGGCACAACCAATTCGAGCCTCGGTCAAGGTAAACATTTCTCTCATTTCATTTCATGCTGCGCTCCGATTCGAATCCAGATGCATCAAATAAGCACCGATTCGTCCCGGTGTGCACCAATGTTTCTTCAGTTGCCTCATTTCAGTACATGCTCCAGAGCCCGGTTCACGGTCGCATCAGTCACGACACGACCAGGCCGGACCTTTGTCATGCAGTTCATTCATTTCATAAATCAAGGCAAACATTTTGAGTCATTTCGTTGTCACAAGTTTGCAAGCACCATACGAATCGTTGCTTCAAGTTAGTTAGCAATCCCTTCACGAATTATCACCTTTCATTTTCTCTAGGTCAGTCAAAGTTCAGTAGGTCCACCTTGCACCAGGTTGGACGATATCTCCCCAGGTTACAGTCAACCGAAAAATAAAAGCTCAAGACAGGAGATCCTCACCAGATCAACTATGTCTCAGGCCGGCAGCGAAGACTTCACGGCCCCTCTGTCACCTTCCCTGGTCTCAGAGAACGGCAGCGTGCAGTCCCTCAGGGGATGGACTATCCCCAAACTGATGGCAGAGCTCAGACGCAGAGGTGTGCCCTTCCCCGCCACAGCGAGGAAAGGCGAGCTCTTCAAACTCCTCTTTCCCCCACCAGCAGCAGGACCCAGTACCCAACAGGCATCCCTTCAGTCAATATCATCAGCTATCTCACAATTACACACGATGGTGTCATCCTTGTCTACCTCAGTTACAGACGTCCAAACCAGGGTGGCACTCCTGGAGGCTCGACCGGCCACGGCTGTCCCCGACCCAACCGCGACTCAAACCTTGACACCCCTTCCTGCAGGTACCTCAGGCTGGAGCCCCATTGACTACCCCTCCCATTTGGTCCCAACCAGTACCAGGAAGGACATTTTGGACGGCAGGGACATCAACCTGGCCTCTCTCCTTATTTCCGTACACGACCTGGCAGAAAATAAGGCCTACTCCTGGGGTGACATATCGGTGGTCCTTAAAGCCAAAGACCCCAGATTGAACCGCAAATTATCAGTCCCAGAATTTACCCTGGCCTTTGGCATGATCAGAGACGTCCTATGCTCAGCCACCCCCAGCAGACGGGAAGAGCTGGACTTGTATCTCCATACGGTGGTAGACTTGGGCTACAAGTATGGAGGATTCGCATTTTATGATTACCACCGTTCCTTTTCCGCTAAGGCCGCCGCCAGACTCACACAGTTCCAGACTACGAC
Source organism: Lithobates septentrionalis (assembly GCA_037952835.1). Classification (NCBI taxonomy): domain Eukaryota; kingdom Metazoa; phylum Chordata; class Amphibia; order Anura; family Ranidae; genus Lithobates; species Lithobates septentrionalis. The sequence continues at coordinate 789,912 of JBBDGP010001769.1, read as the reverse complement.
AAATTGGAGTCTCATGGACACAGAGCTCTTCTGCCGCCACTTTGCCGGCTTACGCTCACCTCTGTGTGCGATTTGTCAGTCCTCCACCCACACTGCCACCTGGTGCGCCAATGCGGCGACCAGACGGCCCTTCGAGTTTCCCTCTACCTCAGGTACAATTCAGGGTCAGTCGCCCCCTGAACCAACGCCTCAGGTGGACAAATTCGGACGTCCAGTCCGAACCGTGGGAGGGGCAGCCATCTGTAATAACTACAACTACGGGCCCTGCAACTTCAGCCAGTGCCGCCTACTCCACATCTGCACCTTATGCCAAAGAGCACACCCAAGGAATTTGTGTGAAGTCAAACAACACAAGAGGGCATGACTAAGCCGGATCAACCTCTTATGGTTAGGACTGTACCTCACCTCACTTCCCACCCCTTCCCTGACCACCTACCTTATCCAAGGCTTCACAGTAGGCTTTCACACCGGCCTCATTTCACTACCCCACTGTACTCACGAATGTGCCAATCTTCGTTCAGCAGCCATTGACGAACAAGCCATAGATCAGCTCTTACAAACAGAGGTAGATCGAGAGTACGTTATAGGCCCTTTCACTTGCCCCCCTTTCAGCACATGGAGAGTCAGCCCTATTGGGCTTGTCAAGGGCAAGTTCACGAATAAATTGCGTTTGGTGTACGACCTGTCTGCGCCTCATTCTTCCCACATCCCCAGTCTCAATTCCCTGATCCCCTCCCCAAGCTCCTGCCCATCCATCCATCCCTCTGGTGCTGGCATGGCATCAAGTGGAAGGAGGCATATTATTTTGCCACAAAACTGACCTTCGGTTCGAAGAGTAGTCCGTGGCTCTTCGACACGTTCGCTCAGTCCCTTGTTTGGATACTGTTACACAAGGGTCAATGCCAAGAAGTCATCCATTACCTGGATGACTTCCTACTAATAGAACCTCCCAGCAAGCCACCAGGAGACCTCGACAGACTCAGAGTGATATTTGGAAACCTCAATGTTCCCATCGCCGAGCACAAAGTCGACGGCCCAACACACATCATCACCTTCCTCGGGGTCAGCTTGGATACCTGCGCTATGCAAGCCAGTCTCCCCCTCGACAAACTAACACGCATTATGGCGGTCCTTCACGAATTCACACACACCAAAAGCTGTACCAAAAAACAGTTGCAATCTCTCCTGGGAATGCTTAATTTTGCCATGCGAATTATTCCACAAGGCCGCACCTTTGTATCACGCCTGCTTAGATTCCTGTCAGAAACTCAAGACCCCGATCAGATCTTAAAACTAGACTCCGCAGCTATAGCTCGCCTATCTATGTGGGAGAAATTCTTGTCCGCTTGGAATGGCATATCCCTATTTATACCCACGGTTTCGCCCCTGTCACCCCAGGTAGTGACAGACGCTGCAGCCTCCACAGGTTTCGCGGCAATTTTTGGCCACCATTGGTTTTCAGGACCCTGGCCTCAACAGATACTGTTGATACCCGGGTTTTACTCAAACATCTGCCCTCTTTGAACTTTATCCCATAGTGGCAGCTGCACAGCTCTGGGGCCACCACTGGACAGGACAAACCGTAGTCTTCACCACCGATAACCAGGCCACAGCAGACATTATCAACAGAGGCAGGTCCAAGTCCCTAGCAGTCATGTCCTTCCTGCGCAGATTGGTACAACTGTCTTTACAGCGTCAGTTTAATATACACTGTGCATTTATTCCCGGCAGATACAACTTAGCTGCTGACGCACTGTCACGTTTTAATTACACCTCCTTTTTTGAACAGGTTCCCGATGCCGAACCAATGTCGGCCCCTATCCCAGTCTGGTCACAACTGACCTTGGACTAGTTCAACATTTACACAGAGCAACGCAACTCATCAATCATTCACTCTCTCACAACACACTCAAAGCCTACCAGACAGCTTGGAAGGCGTTCAATAAATTCCTCACATCCTGCCGTAAAGCACCAACAGATCTCAAACAGGTACTGGCCTTCACTGCACACTGTCACTCACAGCTGGCCTTATCCTACAATACCATTCGGCTATACCTAGCCGGCATTCAACATTTCTTGACGCTTGAAGACCCCACGAAATCTTCACTGTTTTCGTCACACGCTATACGAGCCATCCTAAGGGGCATTCAGAAACAACAACCAGTCATCAGCTCCAGGAGTGAACATTCACCTCTACAAAACCAACAACAGCTGGTGTCCAGTCGCTGTACTCAACCGACTCCTGTCACTCCTGCCTGAGCAACCAGACAGCAGTCCCCTCTTACCATTCCCAGTTAAACCCTTAAGCGCCTCTCAGTTTGTGAAACACATAAGGATACTTCTCCGCAATCTTCACCTTAACCCTAGTCAGTATTCCGGACACTCCTTTCGCATCGGAGCAGCCTCCGCAGCGTCCCGCCACGGGGTTCCAGACCACATCATCAGAAGACTAGGCAGGTGGAAATCAGGCTGCTTCGCCCGGTATATCCCCAATCCACAAACAGAGATGGCACAGGCATTTTCCAAATTGGCTCAATAAATAACTGAAAACCAATAAAAATTATAACCCTACCTGAATGTTTTTGCCCCCTTATTTTGGCATACCGGCCATTAGACCAAGGCACACTTTCAGGTCCATTTCATATGGTAAGTCCACACTTCCAGGTCTATTTCCAATGGTAAGTCTTATCTTAAACTATAAATGTTATCTATGTCCATATCGGACATAGGGCTCCGACCATAAGTAGGAAGGCCAGTATGGTGGCCTGAATTTATGGGAGGAGCCCGGGGGTATTTAAGCAGCCCGCTCACCTGTGGTGCTTGTCGGTTTCCTGTGCGCGATACCCATCCTCCCATCCCCATTTCAAGGCATTTATTTCATTTCATTCATTTCATCTCATTTCTCTCTACAGAATAATCATTTCTTAAAACCAGGGTATGCCCCCTTATTTTGGCATACCGGCCATTAGACCAAGGCACACTTTCAGGTCCATTTCATATGGTAAGTCCACACTTCCAGGTCTATTTCCAATGGTAAGTCTTATCTTAAACTATAAATGTTATCTATGTCCATATCGGACATAGGGCTCCGACCATAAATATATATATATATATATATATATATATATATATATATATATATATATATATATATATATAATGTTTGGGGGTTCTAGCAAAAAATACTGACTTAAACTTGTAAACAAAAAGTGCCAGAAAAGGCCTGGTCTAGGTGAACGTGGCACAGCGGAGCTCCTCTGTAAAAACAAAATGAAATCAAGGCTTACGGCGCTGAATTTGTATCACAATCACAGCCTGATGGAAAGACGGTATTGCTCTCTGAGGTCTTCATCATCCTCTGCAAATCTACGGCAAGAGGAAAACACAAGTTGAGAGCCGAGACTTAACAGAGAATCATCTACTGGCTAAGCTTGGCTGAGACGAGCTTAAAGTTGAAGTTAATGTAATCTGAGTTATGAACAAATAAAGCCGGTTTCTACAACACTTCTATCCATGGAATAAATATTAACAGCTGAAGCCTCGAATCACAGGCACAGCATAGGAAATGAACATTTTATTGGCGTGCGTTTTTCTTTTGTTTAATGCCAAACTAAGAATAAGATTGTTGCGTGTGATACTAGCTTAGGAGACAGAGTCATTACCGAAATAATGTTATTTCTGTGTTGGTAACTGTAAAACCCCATAGATCAAGGATCCCTGTTGGCGGACATTGCCTATTTTAAGGTTGCGGCGCTTAATTTTAAAGAGAACCATTGATTCTTTTAATTCGCTACCTATTTTTCATTTTTAGTCCACAAAACAGTTTCTTATAGGAGTTTATACATTTTTTTTGCTTGCTCGCAGTAACAAAATTTTATGATTATATCCTCTGCCAGTCTGTCACCTTACATTTGCCAGTAAGGATTTTATAATTCATGTAACTAAAGGGAGATTCTAGTTAGTAGCTAGAATTAAAGTAAAACTGAGTTTTCATTGCTACAAAATTTTGGCAAATATTGAGACATTTATTTGACATTCGGGAAAATATCACCATTTTTGTGAATTACATTTTCAAAAGACAAGGCAAAATTAAAGAGGAACTTCGCTCCCCCTATGTCCCCGCCCCCACCTGTATTGTTGGGTTCTCTTCAAAAAACATACTCACCCGCCCAGCGAATTCACCGTTATCCTGCCGCAATCTGTTGTGTGTATAACATAGGTCGGGTCCCACAATGCCATCTTGGTCCTCCTTCCTTTTGGGAGCTGGTTGCCTCTTCCGGTCTCCTATAATGTGCACCGGTCTCACCCTCCGGCCACTCTGTGTCCCCGGTCCTGCAGCCTCCTGGGATAGCACATCACATCTCCCAGGAGCCTGCAGGACAAAGGGTAAGGTGACAGACTGGCAAAGAATATAATCATCTGTGCCTAGACAGAATGGTCATGGGGTCGGAGGTAAAATTAAAAAAAAAGCTAACACTGAAAAGACCCCCCCTCCCCACCAATTCCTAGTACAGAGGGAGGATGGGTTAGAAGGGAACAAATACCATTTAACGTGGTTTTCAAGGGTCCTTAGGATCTTGCAAGATCTTCTCAAGAATCCTGGACCTGTTATTGTGCCAATAAATCTCCCTCATTGGCCTAATTATTTAAAGTATAATAAATAATAAAGTAATAAAGTCTTTATAATGAGAGTACACATATTAATATAATACACATGATAATGAAAACAATACAATAGCAGAAAGCTGCCATAAGCCCAGTATTTTCTTAAACAGCGGGCGGTCCGCTTTAAGATATAAGTGGTCTCCGCGGCGGACTCGCCACAAGATTACTTTTATCGGTGGCGGTAGAGGTGCCCCCCCTTCCGCCGCATTTCTGTCATCTCCGCCGCTTACCGGAGCCGTCGGTAGCGGCGGAGATCCAATCCATTCCCCTCTGAGGCACTATGTCGCTGTGTCGAGTGAGGGAATGATGGCCCCCCCACGCGACTCTATGTCATTGGATGATGGGAACGACGTCAAACTTCACTTCCGCCCAACGGCCTTAAAGGGACTTTTTTTTAATTGAAAAAAAAAGACTTTTTAAAAAAAAAAATGTTATTGCATTTAAGTAAATGTGAGATCTGAGGTCTTTTTAAAAAGGTCCCGTCATGCTTTTTTTCTGTTACAAGGGATGTTTAAATTCCTTGTAATAGGAATACAAGTGACACCATTTTTTTTTTAAAGGGACAGTGTAAAAATAAAAAGTAAAATAAATAATAATAATATATATATTTTTTTAAAGCGCCCCGTCCCGTCGTGCTCGCACGCAGAAGCGAACGCATACGTAAGTCGCGCCCGCATATGTAAACGGTGTTCAAACCACACATGTGAGGTATCACCGCGATCGTTAGAGGGAGAGTAATAATTCTAGCAAAAGACCTCCTGTTTAACTCTAAACTGGTAGCCTGTAGAAATTTTTAAACTTCGCCTATGGAGATTTTTAAGTATCAAAGTTTGTCGCCATTCCACAAGCGGTCGCAATTTTGAAGCGGGACATGTCGGGTATCAATTTACTCAGCGTAACATTATCTTTCACAATATAAGAAAATGTTTAGCTAACTCTACTGTTTTCTTATTTTTTAATTCAAAAAAGTGTATTTTTTCCCCAAAAATCGGGTTTGTAAGACCGCTGCGCAAATACGGTGTGACATAAATTATTGCAACGACCGCCATTTTATTCTCTAGGGTAAAAGGGTGTATACTCCGAGACAAATAATAAACACTCAAAAAACTAAAAAACTGTGAAGCTGCTCCCCAAATGAGTATAATATTACTCAAACAGTAATTGGATAATATAAAGAGGGCGCTGTGTAATAATTACTCTTAATAAAGAAATCTATAAAGCAATACTCAAAGATAAATAGACATGTATACACAGAATAAATAGATAAATCAATTTAGGTGATCTGATGACATTAAAGCCACCCGTGATATGAAAATTGGAAAAGTAAATAGTCCCAAACAAAAGTTCATAGTGATCTAAAATCAAATTCTTCTGTGTAGATAACCTTCCAAAGAAGTAGTGAATAATCCTTCACCAGACACTATAACGACTCCCAAGTTCTAGGTAGAAGATCAGGATTACGCTATGGGTTTCTATTATTTCTTTTATATATCCCACGCATAACTCTGAGGAGGAAGGTTCCTATTAGACATGTGTGATTAGTTTTGTACGAATCCGAAATACGAATTTTTATGCATACGAATTCTGTACGAAATACGAAATTTAATTTATGAAATTCGGATCCAAATTCATAACTAAACATTCATAATTGTTGCGAAAACCTAAAAGTTAAAAACCCAGGAAGTCAGCACAGCACGGGGATGGTGGGAGCCCCTCATAATGACAAATTCATCATAACGAACCTTCGTTGTTTTGCGAAAAGTTTACGAATCTAACGAAAATTTGTATTTCGTACGAATCCGAATTGAATTTCGGACACGAATTACGAAATACAAATTAATTTTCGTACGAAACGGAACAAAACAAAGCTCATTTATTGACGGCGCACATGTCTAGCTTCTATACATCTCTAGGCTATATCTATGTGAGCAGGCATTATCCTGCTAAAGTGTTTCTTGACTTTCTTCTTAATTAAAGAAGTCAAATCTTTCTGGTAAGCCGATCTTTTACCTAGAACACGTTGGGAGTCGTTATGGTGTCTGGTGAAGGATTATTCACTACTTCTTTGGAAGATTATCTACACAGAAGAATCTGGTTTTAGATCACTATGAATTTTTGTTTGGGACTATTTACTTTCCAATTTTCATATCACGGGTGGCTTCAATGTCATCAGATCACCTAAATTGATTTATCTATTTATTCTGTGTATGCATGTCAATTTATCTTTGAGTATTGTTTTATAGATTTATTTATTAATGCCCCGTACACACGGTCGGATTTTCCGACGGAAAATGTGTGATAGGACCTTGTTGTCGGAAATTCCGACCGTGTGTGGGCTCCATCACACATTTTCCATCGGAATTTCCGACACACAAAGTTTGAGAGCTTGCTATAAAATTTTCCGACAACAAAATCCGTTGTCGGAAATTCCGATCGTGTGTACACAAATCCGACGGACAAAGTGCCAAGCATGCTCAGAATAAATTAAGAGACGAAAGCTATTGGCCACTGCCCCATTTATAGTTCCGACGTACGTGTTTTGCGTCACCGCGTTCAGAACGATCGGATTTTCCGACAACTTTGTGTAACGGTGTGTATGCAAAACAAGTTTGAGCCAACATCCGTCGGAAAAAATCCATGGATTTTGTTGTCGGAATGTCCGATCAATGTCCGACAGTGTGTACGGGGCATAAGAGTAATTATTACACAGCGCCCTCTTTATATTATCTATTCTCTAGGGTGCCTGAAAAAAAAATATTGTTTGGGGGTTCTAAGTAATTTTCTAGCAAAAAAAAAAAAAAAGATTTTAGCTTGTAAACAACAAGTTTGAAAAATAGGCCTGGTCCTTAAAGTGAAGTTCAACCCAAAAATGGAACTTCCGCTTTAAGTGTTGGTGACCCCCTAACATGCAACATTTGGCATGCCATTTTTTTGGGGGGGGGGTACCCTATTTTTACAGATGCCCAGCTCCTATTTCCTCCTGGGGCTCTCCGGCGACAGAAGGAAGATCACCGCTCCCACCTCCCTCCCTGCAATCTTCTGGGACACGTCACAGGTCCCAGGAGATTGCCCGGCCGCTCACAGCGCGCAGAGCGGCTCACGCATGCGCAGTGCATGCCCGTCTGTGAAGACACAGCCGGGCGCCCACAGTTAGAATGCCGGCGCCGTAGAGAGGAGGGGGGCTTCGTGCGCCCGCATCGCTGTCTGAATCAGTGTCTGATTTTTAAAAGTCAGCAGCTACACTTTTTGTAGCTGCTGACTTTTAAATGGGTGGAACTCCGCTTTAAGTGGTTAATAATAAAAACTATAATAATAGTTAATAATTTAATTTTAACTGAAAATAAGAAAAACGAAATAATCCGAATGTAATCGATTCGTTAAACTCATATGCTTAATCGTTTTTCATTCTTTTCGTTCTTTTGGGTTTTTAGTTTTTTTCGGGTTTTAGTTCTTTCAGATTCTCGTTCTTTCGGATTCTCGTTCTTTTGGATTCTCGTTCTTTTCGGATTCTTGTTCTTTTGGATCCTTGTTCTTTTCGGATTCTTGTTCTTTTGGATTCTTGTTCTTTTCGGATTCTTGTTCTTTTGGATTCTTGTTCTTTTCGGATTCTTGTTCTTTTCGGATTCTCGTTCTTTTCGGATTCTCGTTCTTTTCGGATTCTTGTTCTTTTGGATTCTTGTTCTTTCTGACAATTCGTTTTCATATGCATTTGTCAAAAGAGTCTTTCATTCATTCGGAAGCATGCTAAAATTATGCCTCGTACGAAAACGAATTTGTAACAAAAGGAATTGCACTTGTGCATGGTACAGCAGACAATTAGAAATGTTGGGGTAACATATTCTTTACCCTTCTCCAGTACTAGAGACATAGCTCCCAACTGTTCTGATTTCAAGGGACTTCCCCTGATTTGGAACAATGTCCCTCTGTCCTCCTCATTTGTCCCTCATTTTGGTCTGATCTATATATATATAGGGTTGCCACCTTTTCTTCAAGCCAAAACCAAACACTTTTGCGGCACAGGGCAATTTCTTATTTATTTTTGCAGTAAACACTATAGGATTATAAAAGACCTGGGACACATTTGGGTGCCCCAAGGGGAGTAGTAATGTAGCGCACAGAGCGCGCCATTGGGTGTGGCCAAATTGCTCCTGCTGACATCATCACCCCACCCTTCAGTGATGCCAAAACCTGCCCCCAAACAGCCGCCCGCAACAGCAACAGATTTGTTTATGACTATCTCGGTTACTTGGGGAGCCACAGCCTGGTCTGAATAATGTGTTTGGGTTTCAGGTGGACTGAAACCCGAAACACATGATTCAAAATCCGAACTGTCTGGGTGAATCCCGGACAGGTGGCAACCCTATCTATATTAGACATGTGCGCTGTCAATAAATTTGTTTGGTTTTGTTCCGTTTCGTATTAGAGTTAATTCGTATTTCGTAATTCGTGTCCGAAACTCAATTTGGATTTGTACGAAATACGAATTTTTGTTAGGTTCGTTACTTTTCGTAACAATTACGAATGTTCGTTATGATGAATTTATTATGAGGGGCTCCTACCATCCCTGTGCTGTGCTAACTTCCTGGTTTTTTAACTTCATCATAACGAATAATCGTAATTAACGAACATTCTCGTTTCCGTCGTAACGGAATTTGTATCCGAAATTCGTAAATGAAATTTCGTACTAATTCTGAAGCATAGCAATTCGTATTTTGGATCCTCCCGAATGTATGAACTTACGGAAATTCGTACATGTCTAATCTATATAGTCGTATAGAAAAAGAACTTTTTATCTTTCAAAAAGTGTTTCCCGGCGCTAAACCTTTCATCTGATTTCTAAATTGCTGCATTTGTAAATTTCAAGAGCCAATATAAAGAAATAATAGTGGTTAAAAAAAAAAGCACTTGTGGGTTTAACTACGTTTTTTTTTTTTTTATAATTCTCTTTTGGCAGGGGGGTGTGTCCTATACATACATACATGCTTTTGCTAATAGATGTCCCTCGTTCCCATCTCAGAAAGTTGGGAGGTATACTAGAGAGAAGATTTTTTTTTGGGGGGGGGGTTAGAGGAAAGGGCAGAAATACTAGATGTGGAATCTCACAATGTAGATTTCTGATCTATGAACATTCTATGACGTATGTCATCATAAACGTCCTTGTACTTTACAACCACAAATTACAGACATGCCGATACTCAGGAGTAACTGAAGAAGAAAGCTGCTTTATATTCCAGACAATTATTGTTCACAGACACAATGCTGCCAGCACAGAATGTTGCTGCATTTTATAGCTAAGTGACTGTATGCGCCCTTCCCCAGACAGCGAGCTTTTACTGATGATAAGTGCTGGGAGGATACATGAAAATACCTTGTCAGCTTCTGACATGCGTCTCTTTTCTGCGTATTATGGATATCCAAGAAAATGATGTAAGCAATCCAAGTAAACGTCAAGGACTGATCACCAGTTGCACTTGTTAAGTACCTACCTCTAATTTAGAGGCACTTAGCTGTGTTTCTGCACAAAAGGGAGGGTGTGATAGAAGGACACTTTTCTTATGTTGCAGTATCTATCTATAGCATTATAATTATCCCACATTAAAGAAATCTCTCGTATTAAAATCATTTTCTTTAACCCATCTCTTGTCTTTATTATTTAATGAATGAACTTGGCTATTTGCAAAGATTTGCAAAGATTTTTTTCTTATACAGTAAAACCTTGGTTTGCCAGCATAATTCGTTCCGGAAACATGCTAATAATCCAAAGCACTTGTATATCAAAGCGAATTTCCCCATAAGAGATAATGGAAACTTAGATGATTTGTTCCCCAACTACCGTATTTATCAGCCTATAACACGCACTTTTTTCCCCTTAAAATCAGGGGAAAATCGTGGGTGCGTGCTATGCAGCGTACGCACGGTCGGACTTTTCGACTGGACTTGTCCGACGGACGCCGACGGACCAAATCCGGCGGACAATCCGATCGTGTGTGGGCTTCACCGGACCTTCAGCGTAATTTTCCAGTCGCAAATCTGACGGACTTTAGATTTGGAACAGGCTTCAAATCTTTACGTCGTAGCTCCGCCGGACCCAGAAATCCGCTCGTCTGTATGCTAGACCGACGGACAAAAACCAACGCTAGGGCAGCTATTGGCTACTGGCTATCAACTTCCTTATTTTAGTCCGGTGTACGTCATCACGTACGAATCCGTCGGACTTTGGTGTGATCGTGTGTAGGCAAGTCTGTTCGTTACAAAGTCAGTCGGAAGTCCATCAAAAGTCCTTCGAAAGTCCGCTGGAAAGTCTGTCGGACCAGTCCGGTCGAAAAGGCCGCCTGTGAGCACGTGGCCCTATACGCCGATTCCCGCCGATCTTCGCTGTCTGTGAGGGCCGGCGACATTGATGGAGCCGAGCCGAGGGTACTGTGTACTCGGCAAGGCTCGGTTCTGCTCGCAGTCACTCCCAGTCCCGCCTCCTGGCCCTTACGTCCCGCCATTGGACCATTGTGTTGTGTTCACCATAGGAGCCGGGCCAAGGGGCGGGACGGGGGCGTGACTGCGAGCAGAGCCGAGTAGCCGAGTACACAGTACACTCGGCTTGGTCTATGTTGGCGGCGAGAGGAACCAAGAAGAGCCGAATATCGCGGCGGTGGCGGTAAATTTAAAACCCAAACATGCTGAAATTTTGGGGAAGGCTGCAGATGGACACTACAAGGCTGCAGATGGACACTACAAGGCTGTAGATGGACATTACAAGGCAGCAGATGGACACTACAAGGCTGTAGATGGACATTACAAGGCAGCAGATGGACACTACAAGGCTGTAGATGGACACTACAAGGCTGTAGATGGACACTACAAGGCTGTAGATGGACACTACAAGGCTGTAGATGGACAATACAAGGCTGCAGATGGACACTACAAGGCTGTAGATGGACACTGATAAGGCTGCATTGATGGGCATTTAAAATTTAAGTTTTTTCCTTATACTTCCCTCCTAAACTTGGGGTGCGTGTTATACGCCGGCGCGTGTTATACACCGATAAATACAGTATTTATTCTTAAGTCCTTCAGTTTATAGTCCATATAAAAAGATTTTAGCAATGTGACTAGGTTGTGTAACCATAAAATGTCCATTCACAAAAAAAAAACCACAAGGCTTTAATGTCCCTTTAAAGTGATTGTAAACCTCGGACATGAAATATAAACAAAGCATATCCCTCTATAGTCTCACTTCTGACAAGTTTTCCTGACACCAAGAGAAAAAAGGTGACAGGGGAGGGAGCTCCAGCACACAGCCTTTGATTGACAGCCTCCGCTCTGTTTCTGTGTGCTGTGTGGAGGGGGGTGTCCCTTCCCTCCAATCAGCTCTCCTCGCTGAGCTCTGCAGAGTGTAACTTCAGCTCTCCACCCCCTTTTTTCTGAACTCTTAAGACAAGCTTTATAATTCAGCACTTTGAATGTATGTAGAGAAGAGAAGACTGCAGATAAACAGGTACAATTTATGTAGAAAGATTTGTTTCATCTCTGTGTATCACCTGAGGCCAGTCACTTCACTGGGTATATGTAAGGACAACCACTTTAAAAATTAAAGTGACAGTAAATGATATCTACATTCTCAGAAAATAATCCATACACATCCACTAATTAATAGCCCTGCCATCTATTTTTCATGAAATTGTTTCTTCTCCTTGAAATGTCCTCTGTGAGCTCCCAAACCTCTTATTTTCCCTTTCCTTTGGTTTGGAATGCTCTGTAGGGTTGGAGATCGTGCTGGACTGACTCGCTCCGTTCTGAGTCTATGTGTGGGTAATGGTGGGGGCAGTTTGGAAGAGTTTTCTCCCGATGATTTCTGCCCGACTTAACAGAAAGGTGGCGGTAAGCTGTTTTTGGGTGCTTGGGCTGCTACCTCTGGGTATGGCCTTGAGGTCATTTCCACATGTTCTTGTAAAGCTAGGTAAAATGGAATGCCTGAAATCCAATGAAATGCAAATTGGAAGGTGAATGTAGGATCTATGTTGGCTCTGCAAACACAGCAGGTATTCACCATTCTGATTTCAGTGTCACAGACACAGCAGTTTGGGATCCTTCCCCATTCACCTTTAGCATACAGCAACAGCCCTGAGGAAGGGGGAGTCTCCGTTCCACCGAAACATGCCGGCTTGATCACTTGTAGCTACTTTCAATAAAACGATAATAAATTCACCTTCTAACTTGCATTTCATTGGATATTGGGTGCTTCTTTATACCTACCTTTACTTTGTTTGGAATGAGCAGTACACGTTATTTGCAGTGCACAGCTCTATACGCACTACATATCCTGTAGTCCATAGTCTATCTTCGAGGAGAAAAAGAGAGCGGACGATGTTACTTCATAGAGTGCTGCCATAGAAAACAATAGATATGTGCACTGCCAAAAAAAGTGTTCGTTTTTGTTTCATTCGTTTTGTTTTTCTTTTTCGTTTTTCGGGTCATTCGTTATGATCAAACAACACAAAGTCCAAAAACAAGCAACTCAAGGTGCTCCAATCCAATACGAAGAGAAGAAAAGTGCTTGAGAAGATTCAAGTGCCCAACACCCCCTTGTGTGTCCCCGCTCACCAAATCCACATGACCCCCAGCTTTTCAGTCTGGTGGGTCAGTCAATGCTTAGTATGGATGTCTTGGAGATGGTAGCCAGGGTGAAAGAAGGGGCTGCCTTGCATCAAGATAGGACCCCTCCCTGAGCCTTTGGATCTCCAGCCCTATGAGCATCTCAGCTGTTGTGCCACAGATGCGTCAGACTGGGTACGCGTCAGACTGAAAAGCTGGGGGTCATGTGGATTTGGTGAGTGGGGACACACAAGGGGGTGTTGGGCACTTTAATCTTCTCAAGCACTTTTCTTCTCTTTGTTTTGGTTTGGAGCACCTTGAGTTGCTTGTTTTTGTTGTTTTACCATATATTTTGTCACATTTATTTATTATGTTTGCGAGCGTTATATTTATATTTCTCATGTTTTCAAGTGATTAGCATTTCGTGTATAGCAGCTGCAATTTTTTTATTTCACTGATTTATTTTTGCCACACCAATATCGCGAGTTTATATATTTAGCATATATATTTTCCCATTCGTTATGATCGCAATTCGTAAATTTGTACATTCGTACATTCATAAATTCGTAAATTTGTAAATTCATAAATTTGTACATTCGTACATTTGTAAATTAGAAAATTTTTATATTCGTAAATTCGTACATTCGTAAATTAGTAAATTCGTAAATTTGGAAATTAGAAAATCCGAAAAATAGAAAATCTGAAATAGTAACTAACTATTAAATTGTACGTACTGTAATTTCCTTTCAAATTTGGCTGTTAGTGAAGGTAACGAATACGAATTATCCGAAGTTACAAATTATCCGAAATAATGAATGCCGCATCTAAACAAATGGAACGGAACAAATTAATAGTTACTAATAATAATAAAAAGTTGTTATTATTTATTATTATTAATTCATTACGTTCCATTCGTTTAGATACGGCATTCGTTATTTTGGATAATTCGTAACTTCGGATAAATTTGTATTTGTTACCTTCACTAACAGCCAAATTTGAAAGGAAATTACAATACATATAATTTAATAGTTAGTAATAGTTAAGTTATTATTAGTTAATTGTTATTTCCAAATTTACAAATTTACGAATTTACTAATTTACAAATGTACGAATTTACGAATTTATGACTGTACGAACGTATGAATTTAAGAGTTTACGAATGTACGAATTTACAAATGTACGAATTTACTAATTTTCTAATATTTGAATTTACAAATATTCGGAAAAATTCGTTAAATGGGTTTTCGTTCATTTGGATATTTCCGAATTAACAAATTTGTCGAAATTCGTCAAAAAACAAATTCGGAACAAATGAATTGCACATGTCTAGAAAACAAGCAAATCAAACAAAGCCACTGTTGGCACTATATAAATCCTGTATAATAATAGCAATACTCATTTTGCTGCTAAAATCCACAACACGCAGATTCTGTGCTAAGAATAGCTTGTTTGAATTTTCTTATGAAAACTTGTGATCCAGAGAGAAGAATGATGTAGAGGAAATAGAGGATGGAAAAGCAGAAAAGGTAGGTAGAAAGAGAGGAGAGAAGAGGTAAAAGAAGAGTGAAGGAAGTTAGAAAGAGAGATAAGAGGTAGAAGCAGAGGAGTGCAGAGAAGAGGTAAGAGGAGACAGAGCATGGGAGGAAAAAGAACAAGAGGATAGTAAAGGAGAGGCAGAGTGAAACAGAAAATGTAGAAAGAAGTGGAAAGGACAGTAGAGGACAGGTAGAAGTGAAAGTGAGAAAATGAGGTAAAAAGATATAAGAATGAAGAGTAAAAAATGAAAAGAGGTAAAAGGTAAGGGAGGGAAGGAGAGGAGACTGGTAGAATGTGAAGAGAGAAGTAGAAAGAAAGGAGAGGAGGGGAGAGTAGATGATATGGAACAGGAGCAGCCGGTCTATTAGGGGCGCAGGGCTCCCAGCAGGGCACCGGGTTAATGCGTTTGTATAAGTTTTTTTTTTTTTGCTTTCAAGCCATATGATTAAAGCCTGAGGCTCTAATTGGCTTGAAAAAGGTTGGGCTTGGAGTACTGCATCCCAAACCCACCTACTTGTGACAATAGCGAATTAATTTGCCATAGTATTCCGGGCTTCTCCTCCCGGCCAATCAGGGCAGGAGGCGGATTGGGTTGGCTGGGAGGAGAAGCAGAGGAAGCAGTGGAGGGGTGAGCATGGGGGGAGACCATCACCCTGGAGGGGTGGGGTGGTGCGGAGGCAGACCGTCACCATGGAGGGGTGAGTGTAGGGGGGGCATCACCGTGGAGGGGCTGAGTGTGGGTGGACCTGGGGGAGGGGGTTTGTTTGTCGCCCCACCCCAAATAAAAAGTTTAGCACCAGCCACCACTGGACAGGAGGGGAACAGCAGAGAAGATGAGATAGGAGAAGAAGAGAAGAGAGAATTGACATAATGAGAAGAAAGGACCAAAAAGAGGAGGGAGGGATAGGAGGAGAAAATGGAAGGCGAGGACAGAAGAGGAAAGGTAGAAGGAGAGGGAATGATAGAGAACAGGTAGAACAAGAGAATAGTAAAGGAGCAGTAGAATGAGAAAGAAGAGATAGAAGGAAATGGAGTGGACAGTAGAAGACAAATAGAAGGACAGAAAAGAAGAGAAAGGGTAGAAAGACTGGAGAATGGAAAGGTCAGAAGAAGAGGTAAAAGGTTAGGGGCATGGAGGAGGTAAAGAGGTAGCAGAATAGAGGAGGGAAAAAGAGATGAGAAGGGAGAGGAAGGGACCAGTAGAGAAGACAGTAAAAATGTAAAAAGAGAGGAGAGAAGAGACAAAATGAGAAGAGAGGATCAAAAAAGTAGAAAGAGGAATAGGAGGAGAAGAGAGAAGTGAGGACAGAAGAGGAGAAGAAAAATGAAAGGTAATGAGAGAGGAGATAGAACAAGAAAATAGTAATGGAGAGGTATAATGACAAAGGAGAGGTAGAAGAATGGGGAGAGGAAAGTAGAGGACAAGTAGGGGGAGAAAGGAGAAGAAATAGGTAGAAACATTGGAGACTGGAGAGGGGAGAAGAAACGAGGTAAAAGGTAAGGAGAGTGGAGAAGATGAGGAAAGGTAGAAGGAGAGAAGAGGTAGAGGAAGCAGAAGAAAGAAGAGGTGTTAGAAGTTAGAGAAGTTAGTAGCAGAGAAGACAATAAAAATGCAGAAATGGATTCTGCAGAGGAGAGAAGAAGAAGAATGAGAAGAGAAAAAGGTTGAGGAAAGGCTAGGAGGAGAAGAGGGGGAGTAGAAAGAGAGGAGAATGGTAAGGAGGAGAAGAGGGGAAGTAGAAAAAGAGGAGAATGGTAAGGAAGTACCAGATGAGAGGAAGGAGGAAAGGAAAAAGGTTAGGGGATTAAAAAAGAGGTAGAAGGAGAGGGGAGGTAGTAAAGGAAGAAGATAAGGAGAGAAGAGGTAGAAAGAGGAGAGAAGCAAAGAGAAGAGTAGAGAAGAAGACAGTAAAAATGTAGAAAGAGAGGAGAGAAGGGGCAGAAGAAGAAGAGAGGGTCGAAAAATATAGGGATGGTGATGTAGTGGTCACCCTGGGAGGGGCTGCTGAGAAGATTTCTTAGGTCTTCCTTGCTAGTATAGAGGTTGCCTGCCACAAGCACATCGACTACACAAGCTCAATGTAGGGGATGTCTTTTTATAAATTTTATTGCAGAAACTTGAACAGGAGGAAATTTGAGGGGTTTAGAATACTCCAAAACGATATCAGAAATCAACGACAAATTTCAGCCTTCACTAGAGGTGATAGAGAATGGCAGACCCAGTCCATATAGTAACCCCCTGGCACTCACTTACGTCTAGCAGCTGGCACAACCGAGTGTCCCAAAACCAGGGCTTACGATATCCAAGATGTTTTTTGCCACCCAGCTGCTTCATGACACGGTGAGGAAGACAAAGATCGTTCTCCAGACCAGGTCTCCAGAGCGAAGCTCTCCAGAATAAATCCATTAGCAATCTTCTTTAGGTCCCCAGCCCAACACCTGCTGAGGCTCAAACTACAACTATGTCTCACACTAGCTGTGTCCCAGGGGCAGCAGCCCCAGGAGAAGAGGAACTCTCCTTGCAGAAGAAGAACACTCTGCTCAGACCTCTCCAAACATTTGTCAACTCCCTCAGCCACCTTCTGGGTGCCCCCTTCCTAAGGATTGGATGGGATTCTGATCAATATTCATAACTCAGAGGCTGACCCTCCTATTCTATTTTTGGTTAACTCTTCCAGTAGAAGACAGACAGAATCAACCACTGACCTTAGGGAAACCTGACCAGACTAGAAAAACAGATCACTGCACAACCAAGTGGCGCTAAATAATACATTTACCTTAACCTTTGGCAGGGTGCTACAGCGAGAACAGAAGAGGAGAGGTAGAAGAGAGGATGAGAGAATAAGTAGAAGTAGAGATGGAAGGAGCAGAAAGGAGAGATAGAAGGTGAAGGGAGAAGAAGTATAGGGAGAGGTAGAAGGAGAGGAGAGGCTAGAAGAGGAGAGGAGAGGAGGAGAATAAAGGGGAAGCAAAGAGCAGAGAAGAGAAAAGTTAGGAGGAGAGGAGGTAGGGGGAAAGGAGAAGTTTGGTGGGAATTGGGAAAGCAAGGGGATCAAGTAAAAAGTATCTGTTTAATAATGTGTCCTCAGGGCCGGTGCTACCACTAGGCAAACTAGGCAGCGGCCTAGGGCGCCAGGCCACTGGTGTTCATACTCTCTTCCAGCTGCAGCACGCAACTAAGTCTCAGCATCAGGCAGCCACTACTCCATTCGCACATAGCATCAGGGGTGCTGCAGTGGCGGAGAACTGTGTCTGTGTCCCGACTCTCGAATTAATGGTAGCAAGCGAAAATTCATTAATGGGCGCTGGTGAGGCTGCTTTATGGGCGCTGGTGAGGCTGCATTTGATGGGCGCTGGTGAGGCTGCATTTGATGGGCGCTGGTGAGGCTGCATTTGATGGGCGCTGGTGAGGCTGCATTTGATGTACACTGGTGAGGCTGCATTGATGGGCGTTGGTGAGGCTGCATTGATGGGAGTTGGTAAGGCTGCATTGATGGGCGCTGGTGAGGCTGCATTTGATGGGGGCTGGTGGGCTGCATTTGATGGGCATTTCGTTAAAAAGGTGGGTCTACATGGGCAGGGTAAAGAGGGTGGAGTCAGGGGTGGAGCCAAGGGGGGCGTCAAAATTAGGTTTCGCCTAAGGTGTCAAAAATCCTTGCACCAGCCCTGTGTGTCCTCTATAACAGTGGTCATCATCCCTGTCCTCAGGGCCCACTAACAGGCCAGGTTTGTAAGATAACCGAAATACATCACAGTTAATATAATTTGCTGCTCAGTGATTGCAGTATTCTAGTCTTCATCTCCCCAAGGTAATACATAAAGCCTGGCCTGTTAGTGGGCCCTGAGGACAGGAGTTGATGACCACTGCTCTATAATGTCTACTGTAATCCCAGCACCATACCAAATAATTTCCAAAACCCAGCTTTAATTAAAGAAGTTTTGTAAAACCAGTATAACATTATGAGCGATTTTAGTTTTGATACTCTCTATATAACGCATGTTGCCTTTATTACTGCTACAAGCTAATTATCATCTGTTGCTCCATTGAACTTCTAGTTTATCTTTATAACGAGGAATGTTGTTCACAAGAGCTGATCAAAGTGTCTTGTGTACAAAATGTTTTCTTAGTCATGCAGACAAAATTCACCCCCTTATCTACAATGCACAGCGAGGGGTTGCTTAAAGCGTGGTATAATCCATTTATTCACTTTTCCAGTTAGAGTTCCCCCTATTAGTAGGCAGGGCACATCAGGAGTAACCCACAAACACCACTTGTCTTCCAATGTCATTTCACCAGGCCCTGCAGGAAAGAAACTAACTCATTAAACTGCCATTCAAGTGGAAAAGCTTTTGCATTCTCTCTTATACAAGCATGTAACGAATGGGCACAGTGTTTGAATGGCACCTTGTTAAGTGCTGCCCTTGTCCTACAACTAGAAAAGCTTAAGGGCACAGTCTAAGTCTATGGAGTGTAGTATGCAACATGCCTCGTTAACTAATCAAAAACAATAAACTGAAAATTTGGGATGTTGAAAGGGATAAAGGGAGTTTGTGAATCTTCAATAAAAGCTTAGTTTAGAGTAGATATGTTATGCCGCGTACACGCGGTCGGACTTTCCGGCGGGAAAAGTCCGACGGAATCGTTTCATCGGACATTCCGATCGTGTGTGGGCCTCATCAGACTTTTCCTTTAGAAAATTCTGACGGACCTAGAAATAGAACATGTTTTAAATCTTTCCGCCGGAACTCTGCCGGAACCAGTTCCTATTGGGAAAACCGCTTGTCTGTATGCCGTTCCGACGGACCAAAAACGACGCATGCTCTAAAGCAAGTACGAGACAGAAGCTATTGGCTACTGGCTATTGAACGTCCTTTTTCTAGTCCCGTCGTAAGTGTTGTACGTCACCGCGTTCTGGACGGTCGGACTTTGGTCGGACTTTGGATTGACCGTGTGTAGGCAAGACCACTGCAATGGAATTCCGTCGGAGTTCCGTCGGAGAAACCTTCGGAGTTTATTCTAATGGACAAACCGGTCGTGTGTACGCGGCATAAAAGTAATCACCAACCATTGCTAGCTGAAGTGTTGAAGAGAAAAGCTATCAAAACTAGTATATTAGTTATGAGTAGAATTGGTGTAAAGGACAAAGCTTTTTCAAAAAGGACTGAGGCACATACACTATATTTTCAAAAGTATTGGCGGCCTTTACATTTACGTGAACATTAATGGCATCTCAGTCTAATGCCCCGTACACACGATCGGACTTTCCGCCAACAAAACCGTGGATTTTTGTTTGAAGGTTGTTGGCTCAAACTTGTCTTGCATACACACGGTCACACAAATGCTGGCCAACAATTACGAACATGGGAACGCGGTGACGTACAAGACGTACGACGAGCTGAGAAAAAGGAAGTTCAATATCCAGTGTGGCTCCTTCTGCTTGATTCTGAGCATGCGTGAACTTTTGTGCAACGGACTTGTGTACACAGGATCGGACTTTCCGACAACAATGTTTTGCAGCATACCAAGATATTTTGCACAATTTCATGCTTTGTGGGAACAGTTTTGGCCCCTTCCTGTTTCAACATGGCTGCACACCAATGCAGGGTATTTTTTGTAACGTGAAACAGAGTGCAACTGCACTTTGCAAATTGCACAGTCAATTTGCATTTAGTAAATCAACCCCTTGATGTCTGTAAGTCCCTCTTGCTCATCTGAATAAACCCATTCATCATGCAAGTAAATAATGTGAACACATTTATCTGACAAGACTTGTTTTGCAGAAGAACACAGGGGATGTGTCTGGCTTGGTCTGTTGGATGATGAGCAACAAGGTCAAATTCTTTTTAGACTGAATATATATCTAAAAACACTGTGCAACTCTTGTGACAACAAATGAATAGTATGAATATGAAAATGGAGGTTGGTAGTGCTATGTTCACCTAACAATAATATTTATTTAAGCAGTCTTTTTAATGATTTATCTGGTAATATTAATAACTGGCTTAATAAAAAAAAAAAAAAAAAAAACAGAGAGAGAGAGAAAAGGTACAGCTATGGATGCCAGTAGAAAAAAATCAGTTTTATTCTATTTTTTTTTAAATAATATTTTTTGTTATTATTACTATATGTTATAAGTATTTTTATTTTATTTTCTATTAAGAAAAAGCAGAAATGATAGAGTTTCATACCTAGGGACAAGAGATACATAATCTGGGTAAATCACATGGACACAGGTATGATTTCATAAGAATACACTTACAACAGGACCAACATAGTACAGTCCTTGGTAAACGTTATCCTTCAAACAGTGCATGTCCATGCAATATCCTTTAGAGTGACCCAAAAGAAAGCATATGTACAAAATAGGAGTTGGGGGGAAAGGGAGATAGCTGGAGGTGGAGGACAAGGCAGTATGAAAGATATAGATCAGCCAAGGGTAAAGTAGCATACTGGGCATGCAGTCACTGAGTAAGGGTGGTCAAAATGGGCGATGCTGTTGACCATTATTATTGAGGCTGAATTATAAATAGGGTTTGAAATTAACCGAGTCCATAAATAGAAGCCAGGGACTCTGGGTCTGGATGTCTATCATGTTGTCGGCGAGTCAGGCTTTCCATTCACATTCTTTGAATATTTTATTGAAAAAAAATAAGAGGCTAGCTCTTCCAAAATGGAAATATCATTGGAACACGATTGCCATAGTCAGCCCTTGGATTTTTAAGTGACTTGGATATGCCAACATGCCATAATTCCTGAATGTGTACCGAGGAGCGCCTGATACAAAAGTTCATTTTACTTGAAGGACTTTTTGAAACATTTAATGGTTAAAAGTATCAAATACAGCCAAAATGTTTCAGGGTAAAAAGCCTCCGCTTTCTTTGGGGCTCATGTACAAAAAAAAACAAGTAAAACGTACTATAATTATTTCATGTAAACAATATAGTAATATAAGGTCATAAATTATATAGTATTAAAGTATCCTTAAAAACATCAATGTCAATTGATTGCCTCACTCAGCGACTCGATGAATATAATAAGGTTTGGGAGTTGTGGCACATTATGGAAAGCTCCATATGACCTATTTATCCATCTATTTTGGTCCTTGTATGGACTTGGGATGGTTAAAGGAGGCAGCTCCAGACCCATGGGGAAATTGCCGTAATTCTTCTATCCTTATCTTATATAATCCTTATCATTCTTCCGCCATCTTTAATCTTTAGTTCCTTTTTGCCTTTATTTCTTGGGTTTTTTTTTTTTTTCTCTAGTTGATAAGTGTTATCCAATCCACAGACTCTGCTCACTGCATTGCAAACCTTTGCTTGTGATGTATATTACTGAAAAGGTTGAACACTAGGGTCAATGGGGTTGGTTTACTAAAGGCAAATCCACTTTGCACTACAAGTACACTGCAAGTGCACTTGGAAGTGCAGTCACTTTAGAGGGGAAGAGCTGAAATGAGGGTAAGCTCAGCTAATTTTATCATCCAATCATGTACAAGTAAAAATGCTGTTTTTTATTTTCCTTGCATGTCCCCCTTAGATCTAAAGCGACTGCACTTCCAAGTGCACTTGCAGTGCACTTGTAGTGCAAAGTGGATTTGCCTTTAGTAAATAACCCCATGGCTTTTTGTTGTAAGCTATCCTATATGCTAAGGTCTGTGATACTTAACCAGCTTCAAATTTTAGAAGCTAAATTTTTCTCCAGTGTATTGTCAAACTGATATTTATGTTTGCCACCCTATTACACCACCTTCTACTTTGTATAATTTGTGGCTCAACTTGTCCATTTGTCATGATCTGTTGTTGTGGCACCCTCTCTAAAATCAATAAAAGTCAGTTTTCAAAACAAAAGACCATGTCAATGTAGTGCTCACCCCTAAGAGGGCCGCTGTGTTCCATCTCCTGTTCCTGGTGGACACACAACAACAGTCACTATCAAGGCTAAATAAATAATACAGGGGTTGCTTTTCTTTTAAATGTATTGCCTAATTACTGGGATAGGACAAGGGGAGCTGTGGGATACTCAAGAGCAGTAGCAAAAAGGGCACTCTTCACTCTGTAGCTACTCCTTGGAACAGTCTCTTCAGTGGATTATGGTCAGCACTGAGACACCATATGCAATGTACCAGGCCAGGCAAACTTTAGCCTTAATACCCAAGGTTTTGCTGCAGCAGCAGTAGACACAGGGTTCCTGCATACAGGCAGGCCTGTACTGGCCATCGGGACTACCGGGAGTTTCCCGGTGGGCCGATGGCATAGTGGGCCAGTATCAGTGACAGCCTGTCAAAATAATGGAATGCGCGGCCCGCGCAGCCATTATTTTGAGCACTGCTGCACTGCCTAGGGCCGGCCCTACCATGGCGGCAATTCAGGAGTGGACTGGGTCGGGATGGTGCTTCAGTGTATCGCTGCTTCTGTTTCCAGCCCGCCCACCACCTGTTGCACAGAGCCGAGGGCTCTGCTGCTGCAATAGGCATCTGAAAGGTCACGCTGGTGGGCGGGGACAGAAATCCTCCGACGGCCGCTGCATCCTCCGGAACATCCCTGGTGCCAGTGTGTGGGCAGCGGCTCGGTACAGCTGCCCTAGAAGAGGGGGTTCGCACACTGCTATGTTCAGCTGTAAATGAGCCAGCTTGTGACACACCGCTTCCCGCCCCTCTCTCCCTGCCTGTGCGTTACATCGATGAAGAGCAAGAGGAGCGGGAAGATTAAGCAAGTAGTCGGCAGCCACATTAAAGCCCCTCCTGCACCATTCAAGTGTGTGAGCTGAACACTGTCACTGACCAGACCCGGACCACTCTCTCTGCCCCCTCCCTTCTCTCTCTCCCTGTCCCCCTCTCTCTCTCCCTGTTCCCACTCTCTCTCTGTCCCCCTCCCTCTCTCTCCCTGCCCCCCCTCTCTCTCTCTCTCTCTCTCTCTCTCTCTCTCTCTCTCCCTGCCCCCTCTCTCTCCCTGTCCCCCTCCTCTTTCTCTCTCCCTGTCCCCCCCTCTCTCTCTCTCTCTCTCTCTCTCTCTCTCTCTCCCTGTTCCCTCTCTCTCTCTCTCTCTCCCTCCCTCTCTCCCTGTCCCCCCTCTCTCTCTCTCCCTGCCCCCCTATCTCTCTCTCTCCCTGTCCCCCCTCCCTCTCTCTCCCTGTCCCCCCTCTCTCTCTTTCTCCCCGCCCCCCCCCCTCTCTCTCTCCCCATCCCCCTCTCTCTCTCCCTGTTCTCCCCCTCCCTCTCTCTCCCTGTCCCCCTCTCTCTCTCTCTCCCTGCCCCCCCTCTCTCTCTCCCTGTTTCCCCCCTCTCTCTCTCTGCCCCCCCTCTCTCTCTCCCTGCCCCCCTCTCTCTCTCTCTCCCTGCCCCCCTCTCTCTCTCCCTGTTTCCCCCCTCTCTCTCTCTCTGCCCCCCTCTCTCTCTCTCCCTGTCCCCCCTCTCTCTCTCCCTGTCCCCCCTCTCTCTCTCCCTGTCCCCCTCCTCTTTCTCTCTCCCTGTCCCCTTCTCTCTCTCTCCCTGTTCCCCCCCTCTCTCTCTGTCTCCCTCCCTCTCTCTCCCTGTCCCCCCTCCCTCTCTCTCTCCCTGCCCCCTATCTCTCTCTCCCCCTGTCCCCCCTCCCTCTTTCTCCCTGTCCCCCCTCCCTCTCTCTCCCTGTCCCCCCTCTCTCTCTCTCCCCATCCCCCTCTCTCTCCTTCTCTTCCCGTCCCCCTCTCTCTCTCACCCTGTTCCTCCCCTCTCTCTCTCCCTGCCCCCCCTCTCTCTCTCCCTGCCCCCCCCCCTCTCTCTCTCTCTCTCTCTCTCTCTCTCTCTCTCTCTCCCTGCCCCCCCCTCTCTCTCCCTGTCCCCCTTCTCTCTCTCTCCCTGTCCCCCTCTCTCTCTCTCCCTGTTCCCCCTCTCTCTGTCTCCCTCCCTCTCTCTCCCTGTCCCCTCTCTCTCTCTCTCCCCGTCCCCCTCTCTCTCTCCCTGTCCCCCCTCTCTCTCTCTCCCTGTCCCCCCTCTCTCTCTCTCCCTGTTCCTCCCCCCCCCTCTCTCTCTCTCTCTCTCTCTCCCTGTCCCCCCTCTCTCTCTCCCTGTCTCCTCTCTCTCCCTCCCTGTCCCCCCCTCTCTCTCTCCCTGTTCCCCCTCTCTCTCTCTCCCTGTCCCCCCCCTCTCTCTCTCTCTCCCTGTCCCCCTCTCTCTCTCCCTGCCCCCCCTTCTCTCTCTCTCTCTCTCTCTCTCCCTGTTCCCCCTCTCTCTCTCTCCCTGTCCGCCCCCCTCTCTCTCTCTCTCCCTGTCCCCCTCTCTCCCTGTCCCCCTCTCTCTCTCTAACCGCCCCCCTCTCTCTCTCCCCGTCCCCCCCCTCTCTCTCTCCCTGTCCCCCTCTCTCTCTCTCCCTGTCCCCCTCTCTCTCTCTCTCTCTCCCTGTCCCCCCTCTCTCTCCCTGCCCCCCCTCTCTCTCTCCCTGTTCCCCCTCACTCTCTCTCCCTGGCCCACTCTCTCTCTCTCCCTCTCTCTCTCCCTGCCCCCCCTCTCTCTCTCTCTCTCTCCCTCCCATGTCCCCCTCTCTCTCTGCCTGCCCCCCTCCCCCCCTCTCTCTCTCCCTGTCCCCCCCCTCTCTCTCTCTCTCTCCCATGTCCCCCTCTCTCTCTGCCTGTCCCCCTCCCCCGTCTCTCTCTCTCTCCCTGTCCCCCCTCTCTCTCTCCCTGTCCCCCCTCTCTCTCTCCCTGCCCCTCTCTCTCTCCCTGTCCCCCCCTCCCTCTCCCCCTCTCTCTCTCTCTGTCCCCCTCTCTCTCTGCCTGTCTCCCTCCCCCCTCTCTGCCCCCTCCACTTTCTCTCTCTCTCTCTCTCTCTCTCTGCCCCTTCCACTTTCTCTCTCTCTCTCTCTCTCTCTCCCCCTTTCTCTCTCTCCTTGCCCCCCACTCTCTCTCCCTGTGCCCCCCCTCTCTCTCCCTGCCCCCCCTTCTCTCTCTCGGCCCCCTCCTCTCTCTCTTTCTCTTTCTCTCTGCTCCCTCTCTCCCTGCCCTCTCTCTGGCAGCAGACGACGTGGCATGTGACACACTGCATGTGGTGGCAAGTAATATGCAGCATCTGGTGGCAGGCAATGGTGGAAAGTGACACGCTGCATCTGGTGGCAGGTGGCGGTTGCAAATGACATGCTTCATCTGGTAACAAGCAATGGTTCCGACTGATCCTGCATTCTGGTGAGTTGAATTATTTCATTATGTATTACAATGTAGTAATAGAAATAATGTGATTTGATCATCCTGACACCATATTAAGCATGGTGTCAGGATGTTTTCACTGCTAGCACCAGCCATTCACCCGAAAAATCATCCCCACCGCTGAATTCCCCGCCAACCCTGAGACTACCTTCCCCCCCTGGTCCTTGGCAAAATTGTTCCTGAATGGCAGTCTGGAAATGTGGTCACCCTACTAAGGGGCAAGGTGTCAATTTTCCCCCGGGTCGCTCTGATGGCCCATACAATGGCCGCACCGCCTCCCTCAGATCCATCCCAAACTCAATAAGTATCCATATTGCTCAACTGCGTATAGTTTTATATACTGTTTTTGTGCATGTTTGCAAAATTAAAGTGGGCCGCTCTGGGTGAAGTCCAGGGCCAAATTTTTGTCCCAGTCCAGCCCTGCATACAGGTCTGTACTCAGTGTCCCTGGATACTTGGAAATCACCTTCCAACATCTGAAGACTTTAAGTGAACCTTCCAGACCAGATCCTAAGAATAAATCCCTTGCATAGCTGCAGCAAGTCTCAGCAAGTAGCCCCCCTGGATCAGCAGAAGATGGAACCTCTATGAACACAGGCAGATTTTCAGCTGGGTTGCCTGGAAGACTTCTCCTCCTGGACAAGAACAGGGCAGCTCTAAGCTTCAGACTATTCATGCTCACTCCCAACCCCAAACTGGGCACCCTGCCCCAGGGATTGGCTGAGACAACGTAAATATTCAGCTGCTGATTTGCTTTATCCAGGCCACTACATTCCAAAATCCTCCAGAAGGTTGGAGAAGCAAACCTGAATCTAGTGAAACCCAGAACAGTCCAAAGCAATCATAATCCGCTCTATTGATTACAGTAGAACCAAACAGAACAAAATTTACCTAACTTTCTTAGCAGCTTATTTGGGAAGATGCTACACCAAAGAAGTAGTAGTCAGTCCAAATAATTTGACATGCAAGACGTGGACATTTCATTGGTATTTGACTACTGTTTTATGGACATGGATGTTTTAAGGATACTTTAATACTATATAGATTTTATAGACTCATATTAATATACAGAATCATATACATGTGATAATTACAGTATGTTTTACTTTTTACGGGGTTTTTTTGTGCATTAGCCCTGAAAAAAAGTGGAGGCTTTTCACTTGTTGGCTATATTTGATGCTTTTCACCATTAAATGTTTCAAAAAGTCCTTCAAGTGAGATGAACCAGGCACCCCTCAGTACACCTTCAAGAATTTACCATCTGGTGAGCACTTTCTTTGTTGGTATCAGAAAGGGAACAGCCTGGGACCAGAAAAGGGTCCACCAACCCAACCACAGATCTGCTTCTTTGAAGGAAACCAACTTTCACTTCTATTGGTCCAACGCTATCACATATACATCATGACTCTGTTCCTGTCTACCTGTGTGTTTCCACCCTTTGTGTGTTCCAAAAAAATAAATAAAATAACAGCATGAGTGGGCGTCCCTCATAATGGCCACAGCAGATGTTTAGACTCAAGATTTCAGAAATTGTTAGACAGTGGACTGAACCTTTAAATAAGAAATTTAATTAGCTGCTAAAGTCATCTACTTCATTTTTGTTCTTAGTTCTCTTTTTTTCAGATATTGCAAAATAGCCTCATTGTTGCCTAATTTCCACAGTTATCTCTCATTTTTAGATATTTTACACTTGCAAATTTGGATGCTTTTTTAGCCTTGGGAATTTTAGACGCCTATTAATAATTATTGGTTATTTTCGAATTAATGTGTTGGTGGGGGCCGGGATCATGCCATTATTACAGGGGCGCGTTTCTTCAATTTTGATTTCATTTCTCAATTAATCTCTGTTGCTTTTTTTTATCCACCACATGCAGGAAAAATGACAGCGTGTCACACACGGCTGCTAATAATTGCACAACGAAGGCCGTTTTTCAGCGAAAAGCCACTTGGCAGCTGGTGATCCTTTTTCAATGCAGTTCCCTCCAAGTACAGACTTTAGCATCTGCTGCAGCCTGCAGCTACAAGTTTAACCCAGAAAGAAGGGAAAAGGATTTCGGCCTAAACAGCTACTGTCACAGAAGGCAGACCTGGAGCATTAGAGACTCACTCAAGGAAAAGAAAATCTGAACCAGGAAAAAAAAAAAACAAGCTCATATAGTGCGGCTGAAGGCTCTTTTAGATTGGTTCATACATTAAAGTGTATGTAAAGCTAAAAGTTGTTTCTTTAAAATTTTGGATAGAGTATGAAAAGGTTAAAACAATTGTCAGGACCTAAAATCTGAACTCTGGTGATGAGGAGGGGATATGTTCTGGACATGGTAGTGTGAGGAACATATGCTCAAAAGCCCCTGCCAAACCATTGCTTCTCCATGATTCCTCCATCTTCCCACACTGGCAACATCATGCCAACATCATGCCTAAACACAACTAAGACTATTAAGA
Source organism: Lithobates septentrionalis (assembly GCA_037952835.1). NCBI lineage: Eukaryota > Metazoa > Chordata > Amphibia > Anura > Ranidae > Lithobates > Lithobates septentrionalis. Next base: position 761,504 of record JBBDGP010001769.1, on the reverse strand, counting down.
CCCTCCTGCAGTCTACCTCCAGACCTGGCCGTCACACTCTACCTTGTGGCATCAACATGGGACCATAAGGGTATTGACATGGCATCATGGGAGCCATCTACTAAAGTTTTGGATAGAGTGTTTTTTTTATTGCTGTCTGTGCCCCTGTTAGGGAGATTCACCCTCTCTATTTGTCCTGTTTACCATTATCATTGAAAGTGAAAGTAAAAGAAAATCCCACTTTTGGGTTGTCCCCAAAAAAGTAATAATGGGGAAATCTTCCAATGGGGACACTAGTTCTGGTGACCTGGGATTCCCTAAGGAATTCTCTTACTTTGCAGGGATTTCCTCTCACTTCCTGTTTAGCTATGGGGCAGGCAGTGAAGGGAAATCTCCGCAATGGGAAACAGATGGCTAAAAAAAAAAAATCTGACAGGGGTTACAACTAGATTTGCACCGAGTATTTGCTCGAGTAAATGCTCCCGATGCTTCACTCAATACCTTTGCATGCAGAGGCTCCTGGAAGTACTCATTTTTGAATATTTTGGGACTGGTTTATATTAACCTTTTCTACACTTTGGATTTGTTTACTACATAGTCCGATATACTCTACACTGTAGAATATATACTATACATGATTTATACCCATGTAATATTTTTTCTCTTTTATTAATTTTTTTATCAATTTGAAGATCGTTTAGCACCCGCGCTTGTTTTTTTGCACTACATTATTACCGTTTGATGATTTATTTGTTATTTTGGTCACTATTATTTTCACTCATCTAGGTCATGCGCAAGATCATATATAATTCCTTATATTCACTGATTGACTAATAGGTGATTTGTGATCACCGGTAGATTTCTCAGCAATTCCACATCATTTGTACCTTTAGTTTTATGTAATAGCGCAGAGGTCCTCTCACTGAGTTGTTTTGCTTATGTTACACCCAGCCCACATGTTACACCCAGCCCATATAGTTCACTAACTATATGGGCTGGGTGTAACAAGATGTCCGCTGCTGCATTCTGACTAGGCTTACTGAGGCCGAGTGCAGGGTGTATCAAGATGGGCTCTTGTATGCTCTACTCTTTATCGATTTAATTTTATCATGCCATGCTGACAGAAATTATCAGTGCTGCATTTCAGTGCCACTTCCTACCAATCAGTTCCACCTATCATTGCCCATAAGTGCCAACCATAAATGCCGCCTATTAGTGCCCATAATTGCCACCTACCAGTGCCACCTATCAGTGCCCATCAGTCAGTGCCACATACCAGTGCCACCTATCAGTGCCCATAAGTGCCACCTATTAGTGCCCATAAGTGCCAGCCATCAGTGCCAGCCATCAGTGCCGCATATCAGTGGCCATCAGTCAGTGCCCCCTATTAGTGCTGCAAATCAGTGCCCCTCAGTAAGTGCCACATATCAGTGCCCATAAGTGCCACCCTACAGTGCAAGCCATCAGTGGCAGCCATTATTGCCACAAATCAGTGGCCATCAGTTAGTGCCGCCTATTAGTGCTGCAAATCGGTGCCCATCAGTCAGTGCCACCTATCAGTGCCAGCCATTAGTGCTGCATATCAGTGCCCATCAGTACGTGCCACCAATCAGTGCTGAAAATCAGTGCCCATCAGTCAGTGACACCTATCAGGGGTGCAAATCAGTGCCCATCAGTCAGTGCCAGCTATCAGTGCTCATCAGTGCTGCTGCATAGTAGGGCTCCTCATCAGTGCCACTGCCATCGGTGCCCTTCATTGCTGTCTCATCAGTGCCACCTAATCCTTTCAGTGCCCATCAGCGCAGCCTCATTAGCACACACCAGTGAAGGAGAAAAAGTACTTGTTTACAAAATTTTCTGACAGAAACTATAACATAATTATAAAAGAAGATATCGTTAGTCTGTATTGTGCTTTGAAAACTGTCACTTGACATTAAAAAAGTATCGGTAATCGGTATTGGTGAGTACTTGAAAAAAAGTATCGGTAATCGGTATCGGTAAGTACTTTAAAAAACCTTCCATACTCGGTCTTAAAAAAGTGGTATCAGTGCAACCCTAGTTACAACCTTCCCTTGCTCTATCAAAAATGGAAAAAAAAAGTTTTGCCTATAGTTCTACTTTAATTTTTTATCTTAATTTTCTTCCCAGCCAGGACACAATTAGCTATAATGACAGCTTGACAAAGGCTTACCTAAATACCTCCTAAACGTGTACCATTTAGGAGATATTTACATTACATGCAGCCAGTGACATCACTGGCGAATGCGCTCTGAAGGAACGGCCACCGGTGCCATTTCTTCTGAGCCCTGTGCCGTGAACGGCGGCTCCTGTGTGCATGCGTGGGAGTGACGTCATCGCGGCCCCGGCCAGTCACAGAACCGGAGTCCGAAAACCCGGAAGCAAGATGGGTAAAAATGGAAGCGGCTGCAGCGCTGACATCTCGGCGCTGGAACAGCTTCGTTTTAAAGTAAGTTTCACATAATGTGCTAGTATGCGATGCATGAAGAAAAAAAAAAAGTCCAGCGGTTTACAACCGCTTTAACTATGCTATCAAGGTTTTTGTTTTAAGTGATATTTTTATTAATTAACGCTTTGGTGTCTATACCATGAAGAATAACATTTTCATTAATGATGCCCTTTAGAGATGAAAATGTATTCTATGTTCCCCCTTTGACTGCTGGTAATGGCTGCTAGATCTCAGATCGGGCCGCCACTGACAGCTCTGGACTCCACTATCAATTGGGAACCCACAGAAGTTCTGGATCATGTGATCACTTGTAAGTTAAATGGTATGTAACAAAAATATAGCCTTCAGTTTGCAGGTGCCACTGCGGCCTGAAGTCTGTAGTGTGCCTCTGTTTAATACTGTTAGAGTAAGCTACAATTACAGTATTAAAACATAATAACTGAATTTAAAATGTAATATATATATAACATGTATACTGTGTGTATATATATATATATATATATATATATATATATATATATATATATATATATACACACATAATTACATTATTGCCCATTTGTCAGCCTATAAGTAGGGGATTTGTTATAATAGAGTACCTAATTAAAGCCTTATGTGTCCCTCAAAAATAAAATGAACATTTAAAATATGTAAGATAAACAAAATGTCAAATATTTTTTAATAAGCAAATTAGCAACTAAGTTATAGTTAATTAACCAATGAATACGGGCATTTTTGGTGTTTTTTTCAGGGAAAACTGTATCTGAGGGTTATGAAAGCTCCTTTCTAGTATCTAGCCCCCTCATTAGCCAAATGATTTTATGTTTTTTTCATAGCAAGAAAATAAAAACACAGTGAAAAATAAGAAGAATGTAAAGCAACTATACACAAATAACAATCAAATACAGACACAAAAAAAGAAAAAAGAAAAAGCAAAACTGAAATACGTAGAATGTTAAACATTAAATGAATGAAACTACACTACAAGCAAAAGAAAAAAACATGACTTTTTTTTTTAAACAGTGTGGATCTCTCTTCTTTTTATTAGATTTCGCTTAAAGCGGAACTTCAGTCATTTTTTCATCTTTCCATCTATTAAATCTTTTGCCCTTGTTGTTGTTTTAACTTTGGATAGTAAAACATTTTTTTTCTGCCAGTAAATACCTTATACAGCCCACTTCCTGTTTCTTGTCTGGTCGTTAGCATAGACTTATGAGATCATGCACAGCTTTCTCTCTCACTCTTGTGAGAGTTTGCCAGGAAGGGAGGGGGGACGAGTCATAAGAGGGCCAACGAGAGCTGCAGAGCTGGAGGTGTGCCTTTGTGTGTCTGTGTAAATCCAGGAAGTGAACAGGCAGCAGCTTCAGCTGCCCACAGTTAAAATGGCTGCAGCCAGACTCAGTGGAGGGAGATTTCTGCAGCATATTTGGCAAGTACAGACTCACAGTATATATAAAATATTATGCAAAGTGGTTGGAGGGAAGCTTCAGAATGGCAAAGAAATTTTTATTACAAATTATGTGAGCAGACTGCAGTTCCTCTTTAAGCAGCTCAATGAACAAAACAGCGAGTTTCCTCTGCAAGTAAAGTTAATTGAAAGAAAAAGTAGTAATTTTATAGCTGAATCAACTCCGTTTAAATTACTGTGCTCACCCCTACTTCTGACATTGACCATTTCCATCCCCAAAACATATCTATCAATGGCCCAGTCTCACCCAACTGGCCTATCGGCCAAGATGTAGGAGCCATTCACAACCACCTTTACGTAGCTGACCCAATAACATTGATGCAGGCATTCAAGAGAATACTATTTTTTATGGCTTTTTCGGCCCACGTTGGCTTGAGCACAACTTCACACTGTCTAATTATGGTGAGATCTCGGAACAGATTTCCAGGGCATGCATCGTACATGGCAATTTTCTTCTTCAAGCACCGAAGACGTAATTTATAGTAATTTTATGGCGGTTTGTGTGAAGCCGTAGAGCAGATAATTGGCTGGTTTGTTCCTCTATCTTCCCAAAGCGTCTTGTCATTTATTGCGGACTTGGTTTCTGTGTTGACATTCGGAGAAACAAACAGCCGGTGTGAGTAAATAAGGTAGGAAGTAGCGTGGAGGAATACAAAACATAAGGAATAAATATAAGATATCACTTCAACTCTTAGGTACAAATTAATATGTGAAAATGTATTGACGCATGAGTATTATTGCACGTGTTTTGGTGAGTTGATGCACGTTATGTTTAGGAAGCCCATTCACTCAGAATCAAAAATCAAAACATAATGCACTTGTATTTTTTTTTTTTGAGCAACGCACTGCATCAATCACAGGTTGCACCCTTTGAGATAGATTGCTCGGAAAGCTAGATAAATGTAATGCCTTTTGTCCCAACTGTAATCAGCGGAGCAGTTTGTGATTGCTTTGGGTTGTTCTGGGCTTAGCTGGTTGCAGGTTTGATTGTTTCTCCTGTCTTCTGGAGGATTCCAGAATGCAGTGGGCTGGAAAGGCAAATCAGCAACCTAGATATTTATTTCGCCTTAGCCAATCCCTAGGGGAGGGTACCCAGAAGGGGGCTGGAGAGTGAATAAATAGTCTGGGGTCTGGAGCTGTCTGGTTCTTGTCCAGGAGGAAGAGTTCCCAGCCTAAAGAGCTGCTGCCATTTCAGGCAACCCAGCTGATATTCTAGTTTTGCTCATCGAGGTCCCAGCTATGCAAAAGCTGGGGGGGGCCTGTTTGCTGAAAAAAACAATCCCTAGACTTAGAAACAAAGGCAAAAACGTCCTGTGAGCCACAATAATCCAATGCCCAGTGTATACCAAACATAAATATAAATACCTAGCAGCAAACGCAGTTCACGTATTCATGACCGTGCAGATAAATATAAATAGAAAATTGAGCTGCACTTGGTTGTATATAAAAAGTTAATACCCAAAATCACATAAAGTAAGAAAACAAAAATATATATATATGTTTACACATAATACTTCCTAAGTGCAATGTGCACAACACCATATAAAATACAACATGTATGTGTTTTTACACAATTCTAAGTGCAATGTGCATACATATAATTATTCCAACAAACAATCATACATTACTGTGCATATAGTAAATGTATAAACTAGTGAGAAGTTAATAAAAACGTGCAATAACTCACATAAAGTGCGACATGCAAAAAGATATTGAAATTTAAGATTAATTTGCATATAAGTGCCCAGTGAACCTTGAAATCAATTAATGCAATCTCTATCGGTGAAATCCTTATAATTGTGTCCACAATATCCAAAATAATCTTTAAATGTGTATCTGTGTCCTCAAAAGACATTAGATGTCCTAATTCTCCAGCGTGCTAAGTTCAAGTGTCACAAAACAGCCATGATGTGCCTCGGTGACCCCCCAAAGTGATTGCGCTCACCTTAGAGCGTGTAACACAGTGATTAGCTGTGTCAAATCACGCTGTGTAGCCACCCCCTGGGCTCTGCATAGCAAGCTAGATACGATCTCCACTCTGGGTTAATATGGCTCCATAGACATCATACCATAAAATGAAGAGAGACTATATAGCGTAATACTGTTAACAAAATTTATTTAAATAAAAAAACACTTCCCACACAGGGGTACTCACATTCTTCTGGTGCTACTGTGCACCAAACAATAAAAAGCTCTTTAAAACCGCCGATCGGCGTGCCGCGGGGTATATGCTTCTCCCAGCTCAGCTGTGTGCTGCTCACTCCGCCCTGGCCCCTCCCCTACACGTGTTAGACACAGGGAGTCACGTGTCTTCATCAGGGGGACGTCCCCCTGATACCTTACCTGATGAAGACATGTGACTCCCTGTGTCGAACACGCGTAGGGGAGGGGCCAGGACGGAGTGAGCAGCACACAGCTGAGCTGGGAGAATCATATACCCCGCCGCATGCCGATCGGCGGTTTTAAAGAGCTTTTTATTGTTTGGTGCACAGCAGCACCAGAAGAATGTGAGTACCCCTGTGTGGGAAGTGGTTTTTTATTTAAATAAATATTGTTAACAGTATTACGATGCAGACTCCGAGATAACACAATCATGTAAATTATCCTTTCTCAACCTGTTTTTTCTAGAAGGAACCCTTGAAATAATCGTCAGGTCTTAGGGAACCCTGGTTAAAATTACTCAAGGTCAGTGTAAAGAATGTCCCTTAAATTGGTGATCAGTGGGAAGAATGCCCCTTACATTGAAGGTCATTGGGAAGAATGTCCCTCACGTTGGTGGCCATTGGGAAGAACGTCCCTTACATTAGTGATCAGTAGGAAGAATGCTCCTTACATTAGTAGCCAGTGGGAAAAGAATGTTCCTTACATTGGTGGTCAGTGAGAAGAATGCTATTTACATTGGTGAACAGTGTGGAAAAATGCTTCTTACATTTGTTGTCAATGAGATGAATGTCCCTTACATTATTGGTCAGTGAGAATAATATTCAGGTCTTAGAGAACCCTTGATAAAATTAATTTATCTAGGTCACTGTGAAGAGTGGCCCTTAAATCGGTGGTCAGTAGGAAGAATGCTCCATTGGTGGTCATTAGTAAGAATGCGCCTTATATTGGTGGTCAGTAGGAAGAATGCCTCTTATATTAGTGATCAATAGGAAGAATGCCCCTTACATTGGTGGTCATTGAAGAATGTTACCTATATTGTTGGTCAGTTGGGAAGAATGCTCCTTGCATTGGTAGTCAGTGGGAATAATGCCCTTTACATTGGTATTTATTGGGTAGAATGGTCCTTACATTGGTAATCAGTGAGAAGAATCCTCCTTATACTTGTGGTCCGTGGGAAGAAAGCTCCTCCTACAGTGGTAATCAGAATTCCACCCCTACAGACAGCTAATGGGATTACAGGTGTCATGCCTGAGAACTATGTAGGCACCATCAGGTGGGAGGTCAATCAGTCACAGCTCAAGGGTCCCCTAGCAACCTCTGGAACACTAGGGTTCCATGGACCCTGGTTGAGAATGGCTGATGGTAATTGTGGTGCCTGTGCAGTTCTTGGCTGTGTTCACAAAAGACAAAGATTAGCCCCTGCTGCAGTTTGATCACGGGGCATCTTAGCCAAGGCAAAGGCAAGCGTTGTAATATTAAGCACTGGAATTTTTCTGAAAAATTATATTGTCACTAAGTATGTGGCATAACAGGAAAAGGTCCACGTTTAGAAAGATAAATGTTTTCTTTTGTTCTATTTTTGTTTGCTATCCATAGATGTTGCATAACCCTTCCTCTGCATTGTGCAATGAAGAGTAGCAGCTGTTTGCCAAGTTGCATTGTCATAGCAGGAAGGCTGATAGCTCTCTACCTGACCTTTTCGGTGTATCCTTCAATTAGGTTAATGCAGCTGATCCAAAACGTAAGGGCCGCAGCACTCAAACTCCAAAAAAGAGAGCATCCTCATCTCCTATTAAGGCCTGACTCTTTGATTCATTTCTGGAAGGCAATCTGCTTTTCATCTACTCTACCTTTACTGGGAGCTGTCAGCACCGTCAAAGTGAATTAAGGCCCCGATTTATTTCTAAGGGCAAAACAGCTATTGCCGCCAATGTGAGGAGACTTCCTAAGACACATGCGGGATGCATGTAAAGGCAACTTTTTTTAGTTTCAGGATATATTGTTTCCAACTGTAAGTTTCAAGGGCTTGGAAGAAGAACTGACTGCAATGCTTGTGGCAACCAGTTTTTTTTTCTCCTTTTATGTTTTATTACAATAAAGTACCGGTAGATGTAAACCCTAACTGAAATATATTGAAATTGTTTAAAATGTATCAAGAACAAAATCACTTTCTTAGATTTTGGATAGCATGTGGAGATTTAAAGCCCCTGTCAGTATTTTTGTTTTTTAAATCTAGCTATCAATGTTCCATCAGAAAGATTTTCCTTGACTTCCTGTCCTGTAAGCTTAAAGCGGTATTAAGCCCAAAAGCAAACATTTATTATATTATAGCTTACCAATTTTTAGATGTGATAGCTGCATTATATTGTGCATGTACAGTATCTCACAAAAGTTAGTACGCCCCTCACATTTTTGTAAATATTTTCTTCTATCTTTTCATGTGACAACACTGAAGAAATGACACTTTGCTACAATGTAAAGTAGTGAGTGTACAGCTTGTATAACAGTGTAAATTTACTGTCCCCTCAAAATAACATTAATGTCTAAACCGCTGCCTCTGAGTGCTTGCTGTAGAAATGGTCTACTTGACGATGAAGAATAAGAACAATCCAGATCCTTGTCTTATCAGTTCTTGCCAAAGAATCTCTCATAGGGACTCTAGGCCTGTAGTCTGAACTACAGATAGTTTAATAATACATTATTGGGCAGGTTTCCTTGAAAAAAAGTTGACTGTCATCCAGCCGTTATCCAAAATTCCTTTGTCAGAACTTCCATTGGAGGTGGTAGTGAAAAAAGACAGATGGCCTCTTAAGTTATTCCATGGACATCATCAGCAATTTCTTTTAAAAATATAACTAGAGGTTTTCATTTACAACCAAAGGTATTCCATGGGCTATATTTTTATTAATTATGATAAGCCTTTATTTATAAAAACAGATAATAAATAAAGAGACAAGAGGATGAGGATCAAGAGTTTTTGCCTAAAGTGTCCAACAAAAAGCTTTCATTTTTCGAGAGAATAGATTGACTTTATTCTTCAACAAAATCCTTCCGTTTCGTCTCCCGCGGTGATGGCAGCGGTGCAAGTGAGGGGGGGAGGTTTGTTTGCCGTCCCCCCCAAAATACTGAGCACCAGCTGCCACTGCTCCCCACTACAGACTGACAATGCTGCTGTCCAAAGATGCCCTCTGTGCTCCTTCATCTAGAATGGGGGCGCTCTAATACAGGAAGTGTGTTACTGAGCGGACCACCAGGTGAAAACAGAGGGAAAAATGCTTAGAAAAAGAAAACCGATGCAGCAACCATATCTAATAACTGGTAAGCTGCAATATATATAACATTTTTGCTTTTGGGTTTAAAACCACTTAAGGCCCCTTTCACAGGGAAGCCTCCGTCTTGCGGATTCCGCTTGCTTAGTGGGCGATCGCTCCGCAATCCCCGCTAAGCAGGCGGGTGACAGGTCCTGTCCGCTCCACTGTGCAGAGAGGACACGGACACAGTCCTCCTATCCTCTATGGGGAAATCAGATGGAAAAGGACTGCTTGTTCATTTTCATCTGATCCTATCCGATCCGCTGGACAGATGAAAAAATAGGACCACCATTCGTCTGGATTTTGCGGACAGGATCGGATCAGATGGAGGCAGGTGTCCGCCGCTCCAAAGAGGAGACTGCAAGGTCTGATCAGGTCCGCTTGAAAAACTGACAGGCCGACCTGATCGCAAAGCCTGTGTGAAAGAACCCTTTAAGGTGTAACTAAAGGCACAATTTTTTTATTTTTTTTGGATAGAGTGGAAGGGAATTAGAGCCGCTGTCAATTTTTATTGCTGTCCGTGCCCCCATAAGGGAGATTCACCCTCTCTATTTGTCCTCTACCATTATCATTGAAAGGTAAAGTAAAAGAAAATCCCACATTTTGGGTTACTATCAGAAGACTAATAGAGGGGAAATCTTCCATTGGGGACACTAGTTCTGATGACACTGATGACACACAAGGATTTCCTCTCACTTCTTCTTTTGGCTATGGGACAGGAAGTGAAGGGGAATCTCCCCAATAGGACACAGATTGAAAAAAAATAAAAATAAATAATGGCTCCCTTACTCTATCCAAAATGAAAAAAAAAAGTTTGACTTTAGTTACACTTTAAAGAAGAATTCTAGGTATGGATATGTTACATAGGTACATGTTCCAGCTTGGAGCAATGTTGGTATGCATATACAGTAAATGTGCTGTAAAGACACTGTACTTCTGTGAATTTATATAAGACAAAAAAACTAAAAAAAAAAAAAAACGCTAAAGTTACATTTTTTTATACAAGCTTAAAAAAACTACATTTTTTTCCCAAACACAGTGAAACAATCGTCTTAAATATGTATATATGTATATATAAATGTATATATATAATAAATGTATCATATATATATATATATATATATATATATATATATATATATATATATATATATATATATATATATAAATGTATCACCAAACAATAAAAATGAAGTGTAAACATACGCTTTGCTGTAATCAAACAGCAAAATTGGCAACCTAAGCCCTGTTCTGGGCCATGCTGTACCTACGTTGATACTTCTGAACTTTGTTGGCACAGTGGAATCCTTTAGTATCAATATATTAAAAATGGACCTGTGCCCAGACATTGCACACTAAAGTAATTCCATTTTCTAAAAACAAGCCATAAACAGTAAGCAAGCTTTCATTCACCTCTGTAGCTATATGGGCATTGTAGAAAAAAAGTCATCTTCAAAATACAGAGACACTGAAATCTTAGCTATTTTCTACAGAAGCTGAATCTTGGCAACCTGCCAGCCTTCCAAAATAAACTGGAGCAGGTGTTTCAACTGTAAGAAATTGACCGTGTTCAATGTGAACGAGGGTGATAACTAACTTTGGAGTCTTTTTTGTGATCTTTGCGAATATTTGAGAATTAAAGTGGTTGTAAACCCTTACAGACCACTTTAACCTACAGGTAAGCCTAGATTAAGGCTTACCTGTAGGTGCAAGAAATATCTCCTTAACCTACACAGTTAAGGAGATATTTTCCTAAAAAGGGCCACCGATGTCTATGGCGCATGCGCGCCGTAGACAATGGTACAAGTGCACTGAGCATGCCGTTAGTGAAGGCTAACATGTCGTCACTGACTGCTCCCACGCGCATGCACTGGAGTGACGTCATCGCTGCTCCGCCCACTCTCAGCGCCGGAGCAGCGATACCCTAAAGGAAGATAGACGCTTCGTGGAAGAGGGGACAGCGGTGACATCGCAGTCTCCTGTGTCAGGTAAGTGACACATAATGGGCTACTATGCGATGCATAATAGCCCATTATGCTTTACCTTTGCAGGGAAACAAAGAAGAAGTAAACCCCATCAGGTTTTTAAAGCATCGCCTATTTTTTTTTGTTTTTTTGTTAATTTTGTTTGTTTGTTTTTTTTTTTTTTTTTTTGTGATTTCTTGGGCATGCACAGTTTTAAGGCTTGACATGTTTGGTATTATCTATTTACTCAACACAACCCAATCTTTTATATTTTACCAAGAAATTGGGTATAATATTGAGGTTGAGGATATACTAAAAGCGGAGAGTGCAAAATCTGGTGCAGCTGTGCATGGTAGCCAATCAGCTTCTAACTTCAGCTTGCTGGAAGCTGATTGGTTTCTATGTAGAGCTGCATCAGATTTTTCATTCTCCAGTTTTATTAAATCAACCCCATTGTGTTTGTTTGCACTGAAAATAATTTTAGTGTATTCTTTTCTGAAAATGTGCATTTCAAAAATAGCTGTCCAACTGTCGTTTAAGATAAAAAAAAATTGCAACTACCACCATTTTATTCTCCAGGGTCTCAGCTTTCTGAAAATGTATACTTTTTGGAGTCTTACTGTAATTTCTACCAAAAAATGCAGATTTAGCATGTGTACAAAAAAAAATTAAAAATTGCCCCGGTAGGCAAGTAGTTAAGGTAGGCTCAATATTTCCTTAATGATTTGCTAGTACTGTCACAGGACAAATTTCTCCACTGCTGCCACCTATTCCAGTTAAAATGTTTCACTTTGTAATTGTGAGAAGTTCCGAACCCTAAAACCATGACTAATGACAGTTCGACCTGTCAGTACTTAGCAAATATGGCTGCTCAGAGTTGGCATAGTTGATAGGTAGCTTCGGGACTCAGTAATGAATTTTAGAGCCATTATTGGATCCCTGTTCTCACAAAACTGAAACTTCCAACTCAAGGTTGAAATATTTTATTCAATTCTTTCTTATACGTTGTGATCACAGGTTCCAAGAGACATCAATCTTTCCTTCATGCCAATGTGAAAGTATAGGGTCATTTCTATAAAAATGTTTTATCCAAGAAGTCCAGAAAACTATTGAGGTAAAAAATGAAAACGCCTTTCACCCAGGAGGATTGTAAAGAATTTATCTTTAGGGAGATTGAACTTGGGTGACTGCACTTTATTTTACGTTGACGTGATTTTTAGCAATAAAATATTATTAGACTTTGATATCCATTCTAAGTTTCGAGGGCCACATATGGTTCTTTCACTTGTTGTGTGACCCTTGGACCTCAGTAGTCAGTAGAGAGAGTAGAATCACTGATTTGTAAAGGAGCTGCAATAGAAGTGGTCTCTAAAAGTCTCAAGTGACGTCCCCAGTCTTTGAATGTCTTGTGCAGCATTTTTAAGGTCTCTAACCAAACCTGTAGAACAGCCTTTCTCAACCTTTTTAGGGGAACCCTTAAAATTATTTTCAGGTCTCAGGGGAACCCCTGATAAAAACCCATTCATTGGGGGTCAGTGGGAACAATGCCCCTTACTTTGGTGGTCAGTGTAAGAATAGCCCCCTTACAGAGAGCTATAAAGATCATTGGTGTCGTACCATTGGCTCCTCCAAGCGGCATTGGCTCAGAACTATGTAGGCACCATCAAACAGGAGGGAAATCAGCCACAGCTCAAGGAACCCTTAGCCACCTCTGAAGGAACACTGGTTGAGAATGGCTGCTGTAGAACATCAACAATCTCTGATCATCTCATGGAGGATGTCCACATGTAGGAATTAAGAAGGGGAGCTCTTCCCAGCAGTCGCACGCATATATACTGCCTCTCAGCGGGTGGGCTTTAACGCAGAGCGTCCACATATGTGGGTCTATAGGTAAACTATTTACTGTGCTGAGAGCGAGCTCACTGTGCGTTCCCAGCACAGTACCTACAAGGTCACGGAAAGCTCCTGTTGCATATTTTCGATCAGGAGTTTTCGATTATAGGACTATTGTGACAGCCAATCACAACGGTCACATTGTCGAAATGCCTACCTTTGCCTTCCGGTATTTCAATCCTCGGCAGGGAGGTGGCAGCGGGAAGGGGTTAAGGATTGACCGCCTTTTACTGGAGGTTTCTGGGTAGCCCCATTTAAGATGGATGGAGCGGGAGCTTAGGATCACTTCTCCTTGAAAAGCATAGGGAAAGGAAGGCTTCAGGCTTCATCACTTACAGAGAGTAAGTCTTGGTCCTTCCCTTTATACTCCCCTTGGGGGAGTTTAGTGCACAGTCTCAAGATGTTAGCAGAAATAGGGTCTTAAAAGAACTGAGTTTACTCGGGATGAATCACGAAATTTTCATATTGAATCTATGCCAGTTTTGGATTATGTTTTCTGCCAGTATCTGGACTGTTCTATTTCTTTACTGCACTTAAGGAAGGATTACCTACACCTGTGTGCCTCTGTCCCTCGAAATCAGGGACAGTTGGGAGGTATGACATTGGGGTTGATTTACTAAAACTGGAGAGTGCAAAATCTGGTGCAGCTCTGCATAGAAAGCAATCAGCTTCCAGATTTTTGTTAACGCTTAATTGAACAAGCTGCTGTTAGAAGCTGATTGGTTTCTGTGCACAGTTGCGCCAGATTTTGAACTCTCCAGTTTTAGTAAATCAACCTCTATATATTTTTTGTTATTAACCACTTGCCGACCGCCGCACACAGATGTTCGTCGGCAGAATGGCACAGGCAGGCAAATGGTACATCCCTTTAAATTTGCCGCCTTTCGGGCGCGCGCCGAATGCCGCGGGAGCATGCCCACGGGTCCCGGGAACTCAATGTTCTCCGGCTGCCCGCGATTGCAGTGTGGAGAGGAAGAATGAGGAGATGCCTATGTAAACAAGGCATTTCCCCGTTCTGCCTTGTGTAATGACAGAGATCTACTGCTCCCTGTGATCAGGAGCAGTGATCGCTGTCATGTGCTAGGTAGCTCCTCCCCCCCACAGTTAGAATCACTCCCTAGGACACACTTAACCCCTTCATAGCCCCCTATTGTTAACCTCTTCCCTGCCAGTGTCATTTACACAGTAATCAGTGCATTTTTATAGCACTGATTGCGGTATAAATGACAATGGTCCCAAAATAGTGTCAAAAGTGTCCGCCATAATGTCACAGTCACAATAAAAATTTCAAAAATATATTTTTTTTAACAATGCCATAAATCTATCCCCTATTTTGTAGACACTATAACTTTTGTGAAAACCAATCAATATACGCTTATGCGATTTTTTTATCAAAAATATGTAGAAGAATACATATCGGCCTAAACTGAGGAAAAAAATATTTTTTTATATATTTTTGGGGGATATTTATTATAGCAAAAAGTAAAAAATATTGTTTGTTTTTTTTCAAAATTGTCGCTCTTTTTTGTTTATAGTGCAAAAATAAAAACCGCAGAGGTGATCAAATACCACCAAAAGAAAGTTCTATTTGTGGGAAAAAAAGGACATAAATTTTGTTTTGGTACAGCATCACACGGCCGCACAATTGTCGGTTAAAGCAGCGCAGTGCCGAATCGCCAAAAAAAAAGGCCTGGTCATTCAGCAGCCAAATCTTCCAGGGCTGAAGTGGTTAAAGTCTACAAGACTCTGTCTGGAAAGGCGTCAAAAAGAGGAATAGCAGACACACAGACGCGGTACTTTCACTACATCACAACAGGTTAATCCTGCAATTGACCCAGACTAATACCCAGCAACATCACTGGGAGATCCAGTCTGTTATTTCATAATTACTGACAGAAGGAAAAGCTTTTGTTCCTAGCTAGTTCTTTCCTTTATCTCCCGCAGGTTCTGCCTTCTTCTTAAAAGACTACATTTAATTATTTTTTTACGTTTTTAGATATATGTGAATGCACTCATATTTGTGAAAAATATTGCGTCCAGAATGTGGTCCACATGTAAAGATAATACTCCATATACTAAATGATGTCTTTTTTTCTCTTGCACATGCCTTAATATTTTGATCCCTATCCCTGACAATCAAGTTGACCAGAACAGCTAGGAACTCTCTGGATTTTGGCTGAATCTTCGGGCCAGCAGGAGTTGCCTTTGTCATTACCGCTGGTTCTTAGTTTTTTCCTTCATCTATAGTTGATTTACCAAAATTGGAGAGTTCAAAATCTGGTGCAGCTGTGCATAGTAACCAATCAGATTATAACTTCAGCTTGTTCAACTAAGGGGGGGGGGGGATTTACTGAAACTGGAGTGTGCAAAATCTGGTGCAGCTCTGCATAGAAACCAATGAGCTTCCATTATTTTGTCAAAGCTTAACCGAACAAGCTGAATTTAGAAGCTGATTGGCTACCATGCACAGCTGCACCCGATTCTGTGTGCACCAGTTTTAATAAATGTCCCCCCTAAGCTATGACAAAAGCTATGACAAATAACCTGGAAGGTTTCTATGCAGAAGAGCTCCCCCTAGATTTTGCTCTCTGCAGTTTTAGTAAAGACGAGTACACACAGGCGGACTTTTCAGCATGAAACGTCCGACGGTTTTTCCGACGGACTTTCGACAGTTATGTTTTCGGACGACCGGACTTGCCCACACAAGAACGGACACAGGAACGGACTAAAGTCCGTTCGAAAGTCTGTTGGTATGAACGTGATGACGTACGAAGGGACTAGAATAAGGAAGTTCATAGCCAGTAGCCAATAGCTGCCCTTGCGTCCTTTTTTGTCCATCGGACTAGCATACAGACGAACGGATTTTTCGACCGGACTCGAGTCCGTCGGAAAGATTTGAAACATGTTCCATGTTTGGTCGGTCTGAAAAAGTCAGCTGAAGGTCCGATGAAGCCCACACACGGTTGGATTGTCCGACGGATTCGTTCCGTCGGACCAGTCTGGTGCAAAAGTCTGCCCATGTGTAAACGGCATAAGTCAACCCCATCATGTGATCATTTTTTTAGGTTTTTAGATATGACTGTGAAGGCACACACATTTGTGGAAAAATTGTGTCCTGAATATGCTCAACACAAATAAGAAAAAGTATTACGTTTTACTAAATAAAGTCCTTTTTCTGTTTCGCATTCTTTAAAAATATTTTGCTCCACATCCATGCTGACCAAGTTGACCGGCATAGCTACGAACTCTCTGGATCTGGCCTGGAGACTCTGTCTATCTGATCTACGTACTGAATCTTCAGGCCACCAGAAGTTGCCTGTGTCTTTGCCACGGGTTTCTAGCTAGTTCTTTCCTTTACATCCCTCACTCTGGGTGGGAGATTTCTTCTTTTTAAAAGACATAGGAGTTGATTAAAGCCGATTCCGAACAAGTTTTGTCTCGAAAATTGTAATTATGAATTTTCATTCGAATTTCACACCATTAGTGGCCCGCAACAAAGGCCGATTTTCAGGCAGGCCATCGAATTTGAGTGATCGGGGAGAATAGTGCGAGAAATATAGTCGAAAAGGAAATGCACATGAGCTGTGACCTGGAAAGGAAAGAAGTTTCCCGGCCACAAAATTTCTTTTCTGTAGCAACATGTGGTGAAATTAAAGGCTTGGTTGGTCCAATTTCGAAAATCAATGGTGGCACCATTGGATTACAAATTTCTAATTTTTGAAAGAAAATTTGTTAGGAATTCGACTCATGTATGGCCTGCATAACTAAAACTGGAGAGTGCAAAATTTGGTGTAGTTGTGCATGGTAGCCTATCAGCTTCCAACTTCAGCTTTGACAAAAAAAAAAACGTGGAAGCTATTTGGTTTTTTGTACAGTTGCATCAGATTTTGCACTCTTTAGTTTTAATACATTAACCCCAATATGTAACCTTTTTTCTTTTTTTTTTGAGATACATAATTTGTAAAAATATTGCAACCTGAATGTGGGCAATTTGTACCCACCATAAAGACTGGAAACCAACTGAAGGAACACAAGGAAGAAGAGAAGGGTCCACCTATGGACCAAACCAATCAACGTAAACCGATAGGTAAACTGAATTGTACCACTTCAGAAATACAATAAAGAAATTAAAGGTACACTGGATGTCACTAGATGTCAGCACAAAAATATTTATGCATTGCATAATGAAGTCCAATTCGAAGTTATGGATACAAAATAAGTATCCCAGAACAGAATACACAAGTCAAATAAAATGTCAATGTTTATATAGAAATACAATCTTTCTTGTCATCATTAAAGTGTTACTAAACCCACAACAGTAAAATCAGTCTGTATATGCAGCAAAGCATGCGTGTTATACTCACTGTGGAACCTAAAGGGGTAATCCACTGCATTGTGTAAAAAGGCTGTCCCCAATCCGTCTGCTGATAGAACAGAGCCTTGGAAGCACTCTGCACTTTCTGCACTGCTCAGTTTGCTGTGTGTTGCTAGAGAGTTTTTGTTTTGGGGCGGGTTCATGTGATCAGCACAGGGGCCAATCAGCACTGTCCAGACAGAAAGTCAGGCATCATGCAGCCTCATAGAACAGTCAGAGTAGAATGAAAACTCCGCCTACAAGCTTTAACCAGTGTTCATCTGGACACTGATAGAAGTCACAAGGCTGCTATATACTGATGATGAGAAAAGGTATTTAGCAGTTTAAATTTACTAAAATAATTGCATTTCCATGTTCTGTGTACTGTGGGAGATCAGATATAGTGAATGCAGGGTCCTGGGTTTAGTAACACTTTAAGTCAACTAATTGTGTTCGAAAACCCTTAAAATTTCATCTACACCTGTTATTTTCAATGTTATCCCAGATGCATTAAACATGTCTCATTACAATATGTATACAATTTTTCCTGCACGGAAACCACATTCACAGTTAGAATTAAGTTTGTTAGAAAAAAAAATTCCATCCTGATTCTTTGAATTTTCTTATTACTAAACTTAAAAAGAAAATGTCGATTGGACCCCACTAATCTTTAGAAAATTGAATGAATGTTCTGAAATTGATAATTTAAGTTAAAGATGACATTAACACTTTAAGTTATAGATAACATTGGTTGATACCTAAGTATATATTGTCCTTAATAAATGTATTCCCCAATATGGCTCAGTTGGTTAATTGACTATCTTTCTGTCTATCTTTTATTGGATGGTGTTTGGCATGCTCGGGCTACAATGATTTTCACAGACTGAAGTAATTTATACACTGTGTCAGCTGGATGATATGTCACATATGCTAATGCTAGTCGGCCATAATTCGTGCTTTAAATCAGTGATATATATCAGAGTTTGATACATTGACGTCAAATTTCGAGGAGGACAATAAGAATGAAAGGAATGTTGGCAGGTGAAAATGATTTAAAAGTACACTCCTGTGACAATGAATATCTGAACGTAGATCGCCTGAATGCCCAGAATTGTTATTTTTCTCTTGGCAACATCAGTAAATCCCACTTGATCACTGGTAACCTAGTATTCTAGAAACACATGACCCTAAGCCTATGATTTTGGAACATTCTGTGTTCACAACTCCGCCCTCAAGCCAACCTGATCATTCAGATATAGACTATCCCCGTCTCTGTTTTACTCACACTGCTGCCTATTGCAGGAGTTATATGCACAAAAGCAAAGGGAGATCACACAGCACAGAATGACTGGTAAGAAGAGGTGATTTTCCTGCAGATGCCCACTGTGAGCCCTACTTAAAGAAAAAGTTGCATGCTGGGGGATCCAGTGCACTTTCCAAGTGGTTCAGAAATAATATCCTATTTCATTTCTGTCATTGCTGTGCTGAAAATCCAACCCAGATTGAAGCCCAATTTATGGGTGTTTCTGTAGAGGAGTTACAGCCAGCACTGAAGCCACTGCATTTCATTCTGCAACCCTCCATGTCATTTTTCAGCCCTGTGCCTTCTCTGCAATGGCGTCCCTAGGGGGGGGTGCAGAGGGGGCCCTGACCCCCCAACATTACGCTGTGCCCCACCATGTGCCCCCCCCCCCCCCCCCCGCCAATTAAAAAAAATTCTTTTTTTTTTACAAAAAGGACATGTCTAAGAGGGAGAACGTCCCCAGTTAGCTCCTGCGGGTAAATCCTCCCCCTCCCCCTGCTCACTGTCACTGCATAATTCGAGCGCTCACACAACCACAGCCGTCTGATCTGCTCCTTCCCCTGCATCCTCATTGGAAGAGCGAGTTGCAGGAAGGACTCCACCAGGACTCTCAGTTACTGAAAAAACAGACTGATTTCTCCCGTCCTTAGGACAGGAGAACCAGCCTGTAAATTCCAAGAGATGCCAGACCAGCGCTGTCAATAGCAGGGGCAGGACAGCAAGAGGAGGCTGGGGAACCCCACAGTGGCAGAACACCAGGGCCTGGTGGCAAGACAACTTTTGCAACCCTGATATTTCTCCCACTGCTTTGGACCCTTATATTTTCATGGTATGCTGGTGACATATATATCTTGTTTTCTGCCACCCTGGGGGGCCCCAATACAGTAGGAAGGGAGCTCACTGCAGAACATGTGAAAGGGCCCGTTGTGGGATCATAAGAAAGGGCCCCAGGATATCTATCTATCTATCTATCTATCTATCTATCTATCTATCTATCTATCTATCTATCTATCTATCTATATATATATATATATATATGATTGTATTTTATAGTTGCCCCCCTACTTTTGTCCCTGTCCCCCCATGTGCCCCCTAAATATGAAAGCTGGAGATGCCACTGCTTCTCTGCCACTCTCTGTGTACTTAAAAGAAAACACAGAGGCCTTCCCAGCAGCCAGCAGCCATTCATGGGAGAGAGACTACGTTAGTAGCTGACAGCTTGCTTTGCTTTGAATGATGGTGGGGAGGGGTGTCATTATTCCTAAAAAAAACAAGTCCACAGCAACACAAGCCAGCAGCTATTACACGTGCCAGAGAGAGACTAGTGCAGTAGCTAGGATGTGTAGCTGTGGGCTTGTGTTGTGGGCTTGCGCTCTCTATCGCACCATCATTTACAACAAAGCAAACCTTCAATAATTACTCCAGTCTCTCTTCTCCAAAATAGCAGGTGGCTGGTAGACCTATCTGGGCTCAGTCTTTGATTTTACTACTAAGAAGGTGGCAGAGGAAAGCAGAGAAGGTACAGGGAAGCAGGATTAAACTGGGGGGGGGGGGGGGGGGGCTGCAGATGTTCCATCTGGCAGCTTTCAGAGTAGTTGGGGATGGGATTTGTATGGGTTTCTTTTGCCCCCTGTGCATTGAAATTTGGCCAGTTCAGTAGGGACTAGCCAATTTTTCCGCCGTGTACTAGGAGTGCCAACGACGATTCAGGGCATCGTTCTGAGGTAAGTATTTCATAATGAGCTAATATGTGATGCATACTATCTCATTATGCCTTTGTCTTGCAGTTTGTTTGTTTTTTTCGGAGGTTTACAACCTCTTTAAACTCCTGTGAGGAGAGAGCGGGGGGCATGGCCATAGCACCTGGCTAGCTAAGGAGGCACTCGGAGCAGGGAGAAGTTGACAGCACCGGTGGGGACTTCCAGAAGAGGAGGTAAGGGACCGCTCTGTGCAATATCGTTGCACAGAGCAGGTAAGCATAACATTTTTTTTTTATTATTTAATCCAAAAAAATAGCCTTTAATATCACTTTAAGGTAGTTGCCCTGCTTATGATTATTGCAGCATCCACCTCAGATTATCCATCCATGATTGCTTTCTCTTCTACTGCCCACTCCTCGGTGAGAGTGCCTTCACATTTGCTGGTGGGACATGGTATTCCCCTGGATGAGCTATTTCTGGTAATGTGCACTGGTCAAGTCACTTTACGTAAATGCAAAAATATTTTTTTTGACTGTTCGGTTCTTGAATATATCTATCTATCTATCTATCTATCTATCTATCTATCTATCTATCTATCTATCTATCTATCTATCTATATATATATATATATATATATATATATATATATATATATAGAGATATAGAGATATAGAGGTATATATATATATATATATATATATATATATATATATATATATATATATCTATATATCTATCTATCTATCTATATATATATCTATATATCTATATATCTATATATATATATCTATATATCTATATATCTATATATATATATATATATATAGATAGATATATATATATATATAGATATATATATCTATATATCTATATATATATATATATAGATATATATATATATATATAGATATATATATATATATAGATATATATATATATATATAGATATATCTATCTAGATATATAGATATATCTAGATATATCTATAGATATATAGATAGATAGATATATATCTATGTATATTTATATATATAGATATATATATAACTATATATACAGTATATACAGAGCTTGCATGGATATTCAGAACTAACGTGAAAGCAGTGCAGTGCAATACATTTGAAGACTTGATTTACCATCACTATCTCGTTCAAAGACTCAGTTGGTGATTTGCATGCGGCTCACGTCAATTCAGCACTTCCCTTCCAAATATTGAGTGTCTGTTCTTATTTTTTGACCTCTGTGATTTTCCTGGCTCCACTGCATCTGGGAAGGTAAACTCCACGCCGATTCTGTACACACAAAGCAAACAGGACCGCTTTGTAAATAGCAAACACAATCACAGCACTGTGCTTCAACAGTTTGGTAGCAAAGTCAGCCAAACGCCCAGAACAATGGGCTCCGTGCCATTTTATTACAAGGGCACAAAAAAAAAATTGTGTTTTTTTTTTTTTTCAAACAGGACGATAGAGAAATCCTTGTCTGTAGCTTCCCAGCAATATATAATCTCTAATGCCGCGTACACACGGTCGTACTTTTCGTCTACAAAAGTCGGACAGCCTTTCCGACAGACTTCCGGCAGACTTTCGGTGGACTTGCGGCGGACTTGCGGCCTACTTTCTAACGAACGGACTTGCCTACACACGACCACACAAAAGTCGGTCGGATTCGTACGTGATGACGTACACCGGACTAAAATAAGGAAGTTCATAGCCAGTAGCCAATAGGTGCCCTAGCGTGGCTTTTTGTCCGTCGGACTAGCACACAGACGAGCGGATTTCGGGGTCCGTCGTAGTTACGAAGTAAAGTTTTGAAGCATGTTTCAAATCTAAAGTACGTCGGATTTGAGGCTAAAAAAGTCAGTTGAAAGTCCGGAGAAGCCCACACACGATCGGATTACCAGCCAGCTTTAGTCCATCAGCGTCTGTTGGACTTTTGTAGACGAAAAGTACGACCGTGTGTACGCGGCATAAGAAATGAATGTGCCTAGCTTCGGAAAGCGAGGCAGGGCGCAAGACAGTAAATGGATTTCTGCACAGTCCTCCAGCTAAAGTTCTAATGTTTTTTTTTTGTTGCTACTATGCCTTAAAATACATCTAAACTGACTGAATGATATTTAATTGCTTTTTTTTGTAATAAAATACCGTGCTTGTTTTCATCTTTATTTTATTCTTTGTTGCGTCTCAGTGCTGCTGATTTCCTGCAATGTCTTTGCAGCCTGTCCACATGCAGTCCAGCAATGGCATTTCTCAATGGTGCTTTCCTGATACTGACAAAAGTGGACCATACCTGCAAAATGTGAGTGGGTACAGCCACTTATTGCCTCATTTGGATATCCATGTGACAGGGTGGTAACACAGGAGAACATTTGGGATGGACCCGCCATTAGAAATGATGGGGTCCCGTCCAAATGCAAGGTGAACGGCCAGCACAAGTCTGATGGATGGTGCCAAGGGTTGTCACCCTTTAATCAAGCTAAACCCGAACACTTTAGAGGCGCACAGCAATTTTTCTATTTTTTTTTTGCAGTATATACCATAGGATTGTAAAAGACCTGGGAAACCTTTTAGTATTGCGGCACATGTAGCGTCCCGTGACGAACAGTGGATGTGGGCAAATTGTATTAATAATGGGAGAAACAAGGTCAGTCTGTACCCTAGTGCAATCCCCCCCCCCCCCCCCAGGTCAGTCTGTACTCCAGTACAGCCACCCCAGGTCAGTCTATGCTCCAGTATAATCCCTCCCTGATCAGTCTGTCCCCCAGTACATCCCCCCCAGGTTAGTTTGTCCTCCAATATAATTTACCCAGGTCAGTCTGTCCCCCCAATTAAAGTGTCCCCCTACCAATATAATTAAAAGCACTGGAAGTCGATCGGAGGGGAAAGAGAGATAGGAGGACTGGTGCTGCGGGGCTGCCACCAATATGTCTGGGTTTCAGGTGTACTGAAACAGGATTTAAAACCTGGACTGTCCGGGTGAATTCCAGACAGGTGGCAACCTTAATGGTGCCCCCTACCAATCAAATGAATCCTAGTTCCCAGACAAACCCATCCCCCCGCAGACCCACTGGGGCCCAGGTCCAGTACGGGAGGGCTGGCTGTACCCCCTATCAGTAGCCCTGTTGGGGGGATAGGGACTGAGCATTGTCACTCTGTAACAGGACTTGTCTGAACAACAACCTTCAAAACAGGATCACCAGTTATTTTTTTAATGAAAGCTGAAAAACGAAAAAAAAATTAAAATGACCTTTGAAATGCCATTAACACATTAACGCTTATATGAGATTTAAAGAGGAACTCATAACATTACAGAGTAAAGTTGCAAAGTAAAGTACAGTCATTTTAAAGAGACTTCACAAAAACAAACTACAAAATGTATAGGCAGATTTAAAGACTTTCTGTCCTGGGGACAGGAAATAAGGGGGACTCCACCATTGAAAGTTGTCAGGAGAACAGGAATGGAAAATAAATCCTCCAAGCACAGGTCATGTGATCTTTGGCTAGGATTATTTAATTTCTGGAGTTTTGACAGAGCCAGCCAATCAGTGGGACTTTGTTCCCATTGTGAATGTGAGAGGAGTTATGTTCTAAGGATTCAAAGAAGTTCCTGTAATCATTTTTAATTTGGGTGATTAAAGGCATGGTCTACTTTTTAGACCATGTTTCATGTTACACCAATACTTAGGGAAGCTATTCTTAACCAGGGTTCCATAGAACCCTAGGGTTACCCCAGAAGTTGCAAAGGGTTCCTTAAAGTGGTAATAAAGCTTCTCATGTTATACTTACCTGCTCTGTGCAGTGGTGTTGCACAGAGCAGCTCTGATCCTGTTCTTTTCAAGTCCCCCACCGACACTCCTGCCCCCCCCCCCTTGAGCACTGCCCCCAGAGAAAGCTGCTTGTCCTGGGGCCACTGCTGCATGCTTGCTCCTGAGCCACTGCTCTATGGGTCCATAAGAGACATAGAGCCACGGCTCCCCCCCCCCCCCGCTCTCTCCTCATTGGCTCACTGGCTGTGATTGAGAGCAGTGGGAGCCAAAGGGCTCCCTCTGCTGTCTCAGCCAATGAAGAGGCAGAGTCCTGGGACAGCTGAGGCTATAATGAACATAGCTGGATCGGAGGGAGCTCAGGTAAGGATTGGTGGGGCGTAAAAACTCTTCAGTCTTTAGAACCACTTAAAAAAAAAATTAAAATTGTTTGCCTCTCAGATAAGTAACTAGGGATGAGCTTCGTGTTCGAGTCGAACCCATGTTCGTCTCGAACATCGGCTGTTCGACCGTCCGTCGAATTGCGAACGTTATGGGCCGTTCGCGCCAAATTCGTGTGGCGCGTCACGGCCCATAATTCACTGCGGCATCGCAGTGCATTGCTGGCTGATGATTGGCCAAGCATGCACTATGACCCGCATGCTTGGCCAATCACAGCGCCGTCAGTAGAGAGAGCTGTAATTGGCCAAAGCCAGGGTGGCTTTGGCCAATTATGGCTCAGGGGATTTAGTATACACCCCACACTATATAAGGCCGCCTGCACGGCGGCCCTGTGTAGTGTGTGTTCCGGTGTGCTGAGAGATAGAGAGAGAGAGAGACAGTGTCATTTGATTTGAGAGCTAGATTAGGCTAGATCTGTTCCTGCTCTTTACATTTAGTGCAGTGCGTCCTGCTCACAGTGTTCAGCTAGATCTGTTCCTGCTATTTACATTTAGTGCAGTGCGTCCTGCTCACAGTGTTCAGCTAGATCTGTT
The DNA here is from genome assembly GCA_037952835.1 of Lithobates septentrionalis. NCBI lineage: Eukaryota > Metazoa > Chordata > Amphibia > Anura > Ranidae > Lithobates > Lithobates septentrionalis. The sequence goes on along the minus strand of JBBDGP010001769.1, from coordinate 736,165 downwards.
CCTGCTATTTACATTTAGTGCAGTGCGTCCTGCTCACAGTGTTCAGCTAGATCTGTTCCTGCTATTTACATTTAGTGCAGTGCGTCCTGCTCACAGTGTTCAGCTAGATCTGTTCCTGCTATTTACATTTAGTGCAGTCAGTGCGTCCTGCTCACAGTGTTCAGCTAGATCCGTTCCTGCTATTTACATTTAGTGCAGTCAGTGCGTCCTGCTCACAGTGTTCAGCTAGATCCGTTCCTGCTATTTACATTTAGTGCAGTCAGTGCGTCCTGCTCACAGTGTTCAGCTAGATCTGTTCCTGCTATTTACATTTAGTGCAGTCAGTGCGTCCTGCTCACAGTGTTCAGCTAGATCCGTTCCTGCTATTTACATTTAGTGCAGTGCGTCCTGCTCACAGTGTTCAGCTAGATCCGTTCCTGCTATTTACATTTAGTGCAGTCAGTGCGTCCTGCTCACAGTGTTCAGCTAGATCCGTTCCTGCTATTTACATTTAGTGCAGTCAGTGCGTCCTGCTCACAGTGTTCAGCTAGATCCGTTCCTGCTATTTACATTTAGTGCAGTCAGTGCGTCCTGCTCACAGTGTTCAGCTAGATCCGTTCCTGCTATTTACATTTAGTGCAGTGCGTCCTGCTCACAGTGTTCAGCTAGATCCGTTCCTGCTATTTACATTTAGTGCAGTGCGTCCTGCTCACAGTGTTCAGCTAGATCCGTTCCTGCTATTTACATTTAGTGCAGTCAGTGCGTCCTGCTCACAGTGTTCAGCTAGATCCGTTCCTGCTATTTACATTTAGTGCAGTCAGTGCGTCCTGCTCACAGTGTTCAGCTAGATCCGTTCCTGCTATTTACATTTAGTGCAGTGCGTCCTGCTCACAGTGTTCAGCTAGATCCGTTCCTGCTATTTACATTTAGTGCAGTGCGTCCTGCTCACAGTGTTCAGCTAGATCCGTTCCTGCTATTTACATTTAGTGCAGTCAGTGCGTCCTGCTCACAGTGTTCAGCTAGATCCGTTCCTGCTATTTACATTTAGTGCAGTCAGTGCGTCCTGCTCACAGTGTTCAGCTAGATCCGTTCCTGCTATTTACATTTAGTGCAGTGCGTCCTGCTCACAGTGTTCAGCTAGATCCGTTCCTGCTATTTACATTTAGTGCAGTGCGTCCTGCTCACAGTGTTCAGCTAGATCCGTTCCTGCTATTTACATTTAGTGCAGTGCGTCCTGCTCACAGTGTTCAGCTAGATCCGTTCCTGCTATTTACATTTAGTGCAGTGCGTCCTGCTCACAGTGTTCAGCTAGATCCGTTCCTGCTATTTACATTTAGTGCAGTCAGTGCGTCCTGCTCACAGTGTTCAGCTAGATCCGTTCCTGCTATTTACATTTAGTGCAGTCAGTGCGTCCTGCTCACAGTGTTCAGCTAGATCCGTTCCTGCTATTTACATTTAGTGCAGTCAGTGCGTCCTGCTCACAGTGTTCAGCTAGATCCGTTCCTGCTATTTACATTTAGTGCAGTGCGTCCTGCTCACAGTGTTCAGCTAGATCCGTTCCTGCTATTTACATTTAGTGCAGTCAGTGCGTCCTGCTCACAGTGTTCAGCTAGATCTGTTCCTGCTATTTACATTTAGTGCAGTGCGTCCTGCTCACAGTGTTCAGCTAGATCTGTTCCTGCTATTTACATTTAGTGCAGTCAGTGCGTCCTGCTCACAGTGTTCAGCTAGATCCGTTCCTGCTATTTACATTTAGTGCAGTGCGTCCTGCTCACAGTGTTCAGCTAGATCTGTTCCTGCTATTTACATTTAGTGCAGTGCGTCCTGCTCACAGTGTTCAGCTAGATCCGTTCCTGCTATTTACATTTAGTGCAGTCAGTGCGTCCTGCTCACAGTGTTCAGCTAGATCCGTTCCTGCTATTTACATTTAGTGCAGTGCGTCCTGCTCACAGTGTTCAGCTAGATCCGTTCCTGTTATCTTCCTACTGACAGGCAGGCTTGTCTGGTTACAGTATATAAAGCTACCTGAAGAAAATTACAGGTGTTCTATCCCAGCTTAGTGCAGCTACAGGCCATTAGTATGTCTGGAAGGCCAAGAAGGAGAGGCAGACAGTCACAAGCCAATAAGAGAGGGCAAGCAGGCTCTGTGTCTAGTGCTGGTCATGGAGACGGTGCATCCTCATCAGCCCGTGGCCATGGGACACGCTTGGCCTTTTTTTCGGCAGCTGGCCGTGTTGAGCCGCAACATGCAGAAAACTTGGTCGAGTGGATGACCAAGCCGTCCTCATCCTCCTCATCCTCTCTCACCCATGCCCAGGGTGCTTTGTCTGGCAAAGCAGCGGCCTCTTCCCTCAGCTCAATGTCATCAGTGACTCCTTCCCTAGCTCCACCATGTCCTCATGAGGATTCCCTCGAACTGTTTGACCACAGTGTTGGGTACATGCTCCAGGAGGATGCCCAGCGTTTGGAAGGCTCTGATGATGATACTGAGCTCGATGAAGGCAGTAACATGAGCACGGACAGAGGGGGTGCCCAAGAAGGACAGCAATCTGGCAGTCATGCTCCCCCTGCTGCAGCATACTGCCAGGTTTGCTCCAGTGATGAGGAGGGAGGGGATGATGAGGTCACTGACTCAACGTGGGTGCCTGATAGGAGAGAGGAGGAGGAGGAGGAGGAGGCGGCACATCACCAACGAGGCAGGATGCCCTCCAGGGGCCAGCCTAAGGGCAGCACATTGACTGCATCACACCCCAAAGCTCCACATGTGCAGGGCGCTGCAGTCTCTGCGCGTTATTCAAAAAGTTCTTTGGTGTGGGCCTTTTTTGAGACGAGTGCATCAGATCGCACCGCTGCTATTTGCAACATATGTCTCAAGCGTATCTCGCGTGGCCAAAACATCTCCCGCTTGGGTACCACATGCTTGACCAGACATATGTTGACCTGCCATGCAGTTCGTTGGCAAGCATATCTAAAAGACCCACACCAAAGAACAAAGAGGATCTCTCCTTGCTCCTCATCAGCTGAGATTTCCAACCCCACTAGACCTTCAGTCCTCTCTGAGACCTGCAGTGAGAGGAATGAAGGTGTAGAATTAGGTGTGTCACAGCCAAGTACTTGTGGGCAATCTGCTTTTGGTACACCGACGCCAGATTGTACCAGGCAAATTTCCCTGCCCCAGCTGCTGCACCGCCGAAAGAAGTTTGCTCCCAGCCATCCACATGCCCAGCGGTTGAATGCTAGCTTGGCAAAATTGCTAGCACTTCAACTGCTGCCTTTTCAGTTGGTAGACTCTGCCCCCTTCCGTGAGTTTGTGGAATGTGCGGTTCCTCAGTGGCAGGTACCCAAACGCCACTTTTTCTCACGGAAGGCGATTCCAGCTCTCTACCGGCATGTGGAAGGCAATGTCCATGCCTCGCTGGACAGGGCGGTCAGCGGTAAGGTGCATATTACCGCTGACTCATGGTCCAGCAGGCATGGACAGGGACGTTACTTAAGTTTCACGGCGCATTGGGTGACTCTGCTGGCAGCTGGGAAGGATGCAGGACAAGGTGCAGTAGTGTTGGAGGTTGTTCCGCCACCACGCCTCCAAAATGCTGATTGTGACACACCTCTCTCCTCCACCCCCTCCTCTTCTTCTTCCTCCATGGCCTCTTCCTCGGAACCAGCGGTGCTCCGTAGGCGTTCAAGGGGCTACGCAAGTACGCAGGCCAAAAGATGCCATGCGGTGCTTGAGCTGGTGTGCTTGGGGGACAGGAGCCACACTGGGGCAGAGGTTCTGTCAGCTCTGCAGGGGCAGGTTCAGAGGTGGTTGACGCCACGCCAACTTAAGGCAGGAATGGTGGTTTGCGACAATGGCACCAACCTCCTCTCTGCCCTCCGACAGGGACAACTGACCCATGTGCCCTGTTTGGCTCACGTCCTTAACTTGGTGGTGCAGCGGTTCTTGGGCAGGTACCCGGGCTTACAGGATGTCCTGAGGCAGGCCAGGAAAGTCTGTGTGCATTTCCGCCGGTCATATAATGCCAGTGCTCGGCTGACGGACCTCCAAAAGGAGTTTAACCTGCCCAAGAACCGCCTAATCTGTGACATGCCCACCAGGTGGAACTCGACATTGGCCATGCTGCAGCGGCTGCACACGCAGCAGAGGGCCATAAATGAGTACCTGTGCGACTATGGCACCAGGACAGGGTCAGGGGACCTTGGTTTTTTTTCCCCACGCCAGTGGGCCATGATCAGGGATGCATGCACTGTCCTGTCACCATTCGAGGAGGCCACGAGGATGGTGAGCACTGACAGTGCATGCATCAGTGACACTGTCCCCCTTGTCCACCTGTTGGAGCACACGCTGCGTGGAATAATGGACAGGGCACTTGAGGCAGAACAGAGGCAGGAAGAGGAGGACTTCCTTAGCTCTCAAGGCCCCCTTTATCCAGACAGTGTTCCTGCGTGCCCGCCGATCACACAGGAAGAGGACGAGGAGGAGGAGGAGGAGGAGGAGGAAGATTGTGTCAGTATGGAGGTGGAGCCTGGCACTCAGCATCAGCAGTCTTTAAGGGATCAGTCCCAAGGAACACATGGACTTGTACGTGGCTGGGAGGAGGTGGCTGCGGACGTTGTTGTCCTTAGTGACCCAGAGGACTCCGGACCGAATGCCTCAGCAAACCTACGCTGCATGGCCTCCCTGATCCTGCAAAGCCTGCGTAAGGATCCTCGTATTCGTGGTATCAAGGAGAAGGACCAATACTGGCTGGCAACCCTCCTTGATCCACGTTACAAGGGTAAGGTTGCGGACCTTATCTTGCCATCGCAGAGGGAGCAGAGGATGAAACATCTTCGGGAGGCCTTGCAGAAAGGTCTGTGCAACGCGTTCCCAGAGACTGGGAGGTTACAAACTCCTGTTTCTGGACAACGTGTTGCTGAGGCTTCGGTCAGTCAAAGAAGGAGCGGTGGAGAAGGTGGCCGTCTGACCGATGCGTTCAGACAATTTTTTGGTCCGCAGCCCCAAGGTATGATCGGTTCCAGCAACCATCGCCAGCGTCTGTTTTACATGGTGCAGGAATACCTAGGGGCAAGATCAGACTTGGACACCTTTCCCACCGAAAATCCTCTGGGTTACTGGGTCTTGAGGATGGATCACTGGCCAGAGCTTGCACAGTATGTAATTGAGCTACTGGCCTGTCCTGCATCCAGCGTTCTTTCGGAACGCACATTCAGTGCTGCTGGAGGCGTGGTTACCGATCACAGGGTGCGTCTGTCCACTGACTCGGTCGATCGGCTGACCTTCATAAAAATGAATCAGTCTTGGATCACCACCAGCTACCAAGCACCTGATGCTGATGTAACTGAATAATTTTTTTCAGATCCCTTCAAAGACTGCCTATGCTGATGCTGAGTGACTATCCCTGAGTAATTATCCTCTTCCTCCTCAATCATCACGCTGATAGCTTGTAAGAACATTTTTGGTTCTGGGCGCCACCACCAGTGCCTAAGGCACAATTTTTCAGCCCCTGTATAACAGGGGCGTGTAATTACAATTTTTGATGTAATACTTTGCAGCAGGGCTCGTTCCTGCATTCCAACTAGAGTGTCTGTGAGGGGTTGCAGTGTTGTGGCACCAGCACCAGTGCCTAAGGCCCAATTTTTCTGCCCCTGTCTAACAGGGGCGTGTAATTACAATTTTTGATGCAATACTTTGCAGCAGGGCTCGTTCCTGCGTTCCAACTAGAGTGTCTGTGAGGGGTTGCAGTGTTGTGGCACCAGCACCAGTGCCTAAGGCCCAATTTTTCTGCCCCTGTCTAACAGGGGCGTGTAATTACAATTTTTGATGCAATACTTTGCAGCAGGGCTCGTTCCTGCGTTCCAACTAGAGTGTCTGTGAGGGGTTGCAGTGTTGTGGCACCAGCACCAGTGCCTAAGGCCCAATTTTTCTGCCCCTGTCTAACAGGGGCGTGTAATTACAATTTTTGATGCAATACTTTGCAGCAGGGCTCGTTCCTGCGTTCCAACTAGAGTGTCTGTGAGGGGTTGCAGTGTTGTGGCACCAGCACCAGTGCCTAAGGCCTAATTTTTCAGCTCCTGTTCAACAGGGGCATGTAATTACAATTCTTGATCTAATATTTCACAGCAGGGCCCTGTGAGGGCTTACAGTGTTTTGGCCACAGCAACACCTAAGGCCCAAATTTCTGCTGAGTATATAGGGCAGGACCCTACTTTCAAACATCTAACTTACAAACGACTCCTACTTGCAAACGGAAGGAGACAACAGGAAGTGAGATGAAATCTACCCCTAGGAAGGGAAATTCTCTCATGTAAGAGTTAATATGGGAAAACAATTTCTCCTTTCCACTGATGCTTTCCAATCCTTGTTCCACAAAAAAACCCAAATTTTCAAAAAACATTTTTCATTGGGACAAAAAAGTGAGGTGAAATCTTCTGAAGAGGAGGAAAGACGCAAAACAAATGTCACAGGGGTGATAACCCTTCCCTATGTTTTCCAAAAAGCTTAGAAAAGATTTTTTGGCTGGAGCTAAACACGTTAAAAATGTTCAAAATTACAAACAGATTCTACTTAACAACAAACCTACAGTCCCTGTCTTGTTTGCACCGCCTGTATACTGCTGTTCAGAGTATATAGGGACCTTTCCTTATTTTAATTTGGGTGCGGGGTTCCCCTTAATATCCATACAAGACCCAAAGGGCCTGGTAATGGACTGGGGGGTACCCATGCCGTTTGTCTCACTGATTTTCATCCATATTGCCAGGACCCGACATGACATTAAACCCGCAAGCAGTTTTAAATGAGATTTTTTCCTTTAAAAATGACATTTGGTGCAGGGACTGTTCTAAACATGGGAAACACGCGTCACTTTACAGGCATACTATAGACACCCCCCAGGTACGATATTTAAAGGAATATTTCACTTTTTTTTTTTTACTTTAAGCATCATTAAAATCACTGCTCCCGAAAAAACGGCCGTTTTTAAAAGTTTTTTTTGCATTGATACATGTCCCCTGGGGTAGGACCCGGGTCCCCACACCCTTTTTAGGACAATACCATGCAAATTAGTCTTTAAAATGAGCACTTTTGATTTCGAACGTTCGAGTCCCATAGACGTCAATGGGGTTCTAACGTTCGTGCGAACTTGCGGTCCGTTCGCGGGTTCTGGTGCGAACCGAACCGGGGGGTGTTCGGCTCATCCCTATAAGTAACCACTGACACCAATGATCTTTTTAGCCATATATGAGAGGGGATTCTTCCTACTGAGCATGAACATAATGAGCATTCTTCCTACTAACCATCGCACTAATGTATTGTGAGCTGAAGATATAGTTACCAGGGGTTCCCTGAAAGTAACATGTTATTTTGAGGGTTTCTCCAAGTTAAAAAGCTGATTTAAGGTGTAACATGAATCATGGTTGCAGAACCTCCCTATAGGGCCACCTTATATTGAGTTCTTCTTACTGTAGGTGCTTGTTATTGTTTAATTTTTTTTAATTCATTCATTAAATGAAACTGCAGCATAGGAGCTCAGCAAAGCACATCGGGAGCAGAGTGGTGATATCACCATATTTGTAATCCATTTAGTATTTCCTCCATCCTCCAGGTGGTCTTTACCTTTATAGAGACTTAGGGCTGGGGGCAAACAATGCAAGACCCTTTGCCTTGTCCCCACAATGTGCTGATTATGGTTGCAATGTTCTTCAGGCCTCAATCCAAAAATGTAATAAATGCCCATTTTTCATTACATAATTGCTGCTGCATATATTCCGAATTTTCGCACAATTTTGACTATTCCTTTAGGCAAATGCATGGACTTAAACATAAAGATTTGCTTTTAGGAGGACACATAATTATAACCAATATGTACTGTTATTTGGGATTAAAAACACAAAAAGACGCTCTTGGCTCTAAAGAAGCCTTCCCAAATTATAACTGCCATAACATGAACCGCTTCCTCCTTCAAAATGGTAATGCAGTGTCAGATAAACATTCCCAGCAGCCTTGTCACTGGAGTGCCCTTCACTCTTGCACATTCAGGTCGTGTGATTGGAATATAATTCAGACTGGATCAGACGCTCGCTCAGCATTAACTATCCTTTTTTTTTTTCCTGAGAAAATAGACGGTTTGTTGAACAAAAGTCCTACAGAGAGATGTGTTGGCATGTTTATAAAGAATGGAGACTGCCTAGTTCTGCATGATTGATGGGTAGATGTCTGATTTTTAATATGTTTGTATTTCAGTATATGTTTTCAAGAATGTGTGGGTTCTATATGCTTGCATTATATGTGTATATGCACACAAAGCAGGAATATGTGGAACAGTAGATATAAACTCGCTCACAACAATCTCATATACGCTTTATCATAATAATATAATTTCAAAGTTGGTTTAAATTTTTTTGAATCTACACCTTTAGTTAAAATGTAGCGATGACTCTCTAGGGAGTGGCTGGATTGTTGGGTCCTCCTCAGGCTTCCAGTAGTGACTCTTCCATAACTGGACCCAACAACTCACCAACACACCAGTAGTAATTGCAATTTTGATCTCTACTGGTGTGTTTGTGAGTTTTTGGTTCCAGTTATGAATGCATAAATAAAGCCTATTTTGATCTCTATTGGTGTGTTGGTGAGGTTGTTGGGTCCAGTTACGGAAGAGTCGCCACTGGAAGCCATAGGAGGACCCAACAATCCAGCCACTCCCTGCAAGGGAAGTACTCATTAAACAGCTTCAACAACTAAAAGGCTAACCTGATATTAACACAGGAACAATTATAAATGTAACAAAGTTAATGCAGTTTCTTCCCCTTGCTTCCCCTTCCAGTTTGACTGTAAAATAGTCCTTCCTTCCACAACGTACTGGTTGGCAAAAAGGGCATGACAGCAGTAAAACAAAACCATGTGTAACACTACAAAGCAGTAATAAGCAAATAATATAATGAGCAAATATGTACTTATAAAAATACAGGTTTACAGTGCTCAATAGCTCATGTTAGCATTTACACACAGTAGTGAATGAGTTGAGGGTAAACCATTGCTTATTGGAAAGCTTTATCCGGGACTGTAGTCAGACAAGGCGAAGGTGGATTGCTACTGCTATGACCCCTTACATCAGTGGTTCTCAAGCTCAGTCCTCAAGTACCGCCAACATTCCAAACATGTTTGCAGGTTTTCCTTTATCTTGCACAGGTGCTTTAAATCAGAGTCAAGGGCTTGGTATTTTGGACAGCTATTTTATCTAAGAGAAATTCCCAAAACATGGCCTGTTGGGGATACTTGAGGACTAAGGTTGAGAACCACTGCCTTGTACAACTCATAGTGCTCTGGGATTTCTTTATTGTGCAATAAATATTTATTTGTAAGCAAAAATTGTAGGCATATAGTTAACAAGATATGATACAATATACAATAATTACTATATAAATGCCACATATATATAAAAAAAAAAAAAAACTTTGTGGCTTTTCCATCAAGCTAAATGTAGTTCCCTTTTTTGTTATAGTTTTCTGCTTTTTTCTGCCCCCAGTGTTCCATGATGTGAGCGTTTAAAAAAGTCTTTTAACATGATGTCAGGGGCCAACGTTCCAATTTGGCATCAGTTCTGTGCAGCATTCAACCTGCAGTGTGACTTAAAGAAACAGGCACTCCACTAAACTTTGCTGATGTCAGTGCCTCCCACCCACCCAAACACTGTTGACTGCTAGAGAGAACAGAATCATGGGACCTATAGTGTGAGCATGCCACATACTGTAGCACCTCTCTTTGGTAAATACTCTCCCAGCGATCATGCAACTGCAGTTTTAGACTGACTTTAAAGGTATTTGCATTTTATTTTTAGGAAGAATGTCAATGACCAGAGGGTATGAAGAGGGAGCTGTTGCATAGTTTAGGCATGCTGGAGTTCTTCTTTAGGAGGTAAGACATGTTTAGGTTGATTAGTAGTATTAGTAGCTAAGTGTTTTCAGTAAACTCATGAAAGATGGACTCCTTTAGAGGAAGTCCACATTAGAAAATATGTCTATGTGATTCACATTAGGAAACATACCTACAGTATATCATTTAGACATCCTTGGATAATAACAATATGGGAAAATAAGAAATACAAGAACTAGTATAGATATTATTAAATTTATTTATATATAAACAATATGCAACACCTTGTACATTTATTTAAGGAGTCACAAAGCTCATCAATGCGGATTCAGATCAATGAGGACCCTTTATCAGGTATAACAAGAATGAGACTTAGATTTAAAGTGGTTGTAAACCCTCGCATATACCCAGTGAAATACTGTAAACAGCCTCAGATGATGGTAACAATGGTAACAAATAAAAGGCCTGGCCAAGAAAAAGACACAGTAAGCAACCTGTATAATGTACATATTATAGTATTGCATTTATTGCATTTATAGCATCTTAAACAGTTTTCTGAAGACAAGCAGACTAAGGACATGGATTACTGGAACCATGTCCTGTGGTCTGATGAGACCAAGATAAACGTATTTGGTTCAGATGGTGTCAAGCGTGTGTAGCAGCAACCAGGTGAGGAGTACAAAGACAAGTGTGTCTTGCCTACAGTCAAGCATGGTGGTGGGAGTGTCATGGTCTGGGTCTGCATGAGTGCTGCCGGCACTGGGGAGCTACAGATCATTGAGGGAACCATGAATGCCAACATGTACTGTGACATACTGAAGGAGAGCATGATCCCCTCCCTTCAGAGACTGGACCGCAGGGCAGTATTCCAACATAAGGACCCCAAACACACCTCCAAGATGACCACCACCTTGCTAAAGAAGCTGAGGGTAAAGGTGATGAACTGGCAAAGCATATCTCCAGACCTAAACCCTATTGAGCATCTGTGGGACATCCTCAAATGGAAGGTGGAGGAGCGCAAGGTCTCTAACATCCACCAGCTCTGTGATGTCACCATGGAGGAGGGGAAGAGGACTCCAGTGGCAACCTGTGAAGCTCTGGTGAACTCCATGCCCAAGAGGGTTAAGGCAGTGCTGAAAAATAATGGTGGCCACACAAAATATTGACACTTTGGGCCCAATTTGGACATTTTCACTTAGGGGTGTACTTACTTTTGTTGCCAGCCATTAATGGCTGTGTGTTGAGTTATTTTGAGGGGACAGCAAATTTACACTGTTATACAAGCTGTACACTCACTACTTTACATTGTAGCAAAGTGTCATTTCTTCAGTGTTGTCACATGAAAAGATAGAATAAAATATTTACAAAATTGTGAAGAGTGTAGTCACTTTTGTGAGATACTGTATATATATATATATAGATATAGATATCTATATCTATATATAGATATCTATATCTATATATTTTTTTTTTCTATTGCTTTGCAGATTCAAAGGCAGGTGCCCTTAAAAGAAACACTGCTATGAATTGTGCTATAAATGTCTGTAAACTAATGATAAAGCCCATTAGCACCTGTAGAAACATGTTTTGTATTTTTTTTTTTTTTTATCCTCCTTTTGTATTCCATTCTTTGGCCATCAACATCCAGTATCTGCAAAGAATGGTACAGATATCTAGTCCTTGAAAAACTGTTAAAGCTGCCGCTCATGCCATGGCCGAGGCAGAGGGTCGGAAATTTGTCACCCAAGGACTGATGTTAGAAAAGGGAAAAGCATAAATTTTCTCTTAGAATCCTCCACGACAATAATTCTAGAGCCAGAACGCCTCCATAGATATTCTGGGCAGTGTGTTTGATGAGATCCTTCTCAGAAAGCCTCAAGGCTTGTTGCATCTGTGCAGAAAATCATCACATTTTCTTTCGGTCCACAGCTGTGAAAAATGCTGCTTTCTTCTTGACCAGATCATTAGACCTTTGAGAGGCAGACTGCACAAATTCCAGCTCTGAAAATAAAATAATCCCTGGATGGAGAATGCTTACTTTGTAAAGCGAAGGTTCTTTCGGTAAACAACACCATAGTAAACACCCTCAGTAGGGATGAGCTTCGTGTTCGAGTCGAACCCATGTTCGACTCGAACATCGGCTGTTCGACCGTCCGTCGAATTGCGAACGATATGGGCCGTTTGCGCCAAATTCGTGTGGCGCGTCACGGCCCATAATTCACTGCGGCATCGCAGTGCATTGCTGGCTGATGATTGGCCAAGCATGCACTATGACCCGCATGCTTGGCCAATCACAGCGCCGTCAGTAGAGAGAGCTGTAATTGGCCAAAGCCAGGGTGGCTTTGGCCAATTATGGCTCAGGGGATTTAGTACACACCCCACACTATATAAGGCCGCCTGCACGGCGGCCCTGTGTAGTGTGTGTTCCGGTGTGCTGAGAGATAGAGAGAGAGAGAGACAGTGTCATTTGATTTGAGTTAGATAGATTAGGCAGAACAGTCAGTCAGTTAGCTGCACTTACAGTGTATTGTGTATATATATGCATCCCAGGTGTTGCATATATATATATACACTGTATTCAGTTTAGCTAGATCCGTTCCTGTTATCTTCTATCTAGACTATTTAGTGCAGTGTGTCCTGCTCACAGTGTTCAGCTAGATCCGTTCCTGCTATTTACATTCAGTGCAGTGCGTCCTGCTCACAGTGTTCAGCTAGATCCGTTCCTGCTATTTACATTCAGTGCAGTGCGTCCTGCTCACAGTGTTCAGCTAGATCCGTTCCTGCTATTTACATTCAGTGCAGTGCGTCCTGCTCACAGTGTTCAGCTAGATCCGTTCCTGCTATTTACATTCAGTGCAGTGCGTCCTGCTCACAGTGTTCAGCTAGATCCGTTCCTGCTATTTACATTCAGTGCAGTGCGTCCTGCTCACAGTGTTCAGCTAGATCCGTTCCTGCTATTTACATTCAGTGCAGTGCGTCCTGCTCACAGTGTTCAGCTAGATCCGTTCCTGCTATTTACATTTAGTGCAGTGCGTCCTGCTCACAGTGTTCAGCTAGATCCGTTCCTGCTATTTACATTCAGTGCAGTGCGTCCTGCTCACAGTGTTCAGCTAGATCCGTTCCTGCTATATACATTTAGTGCAGTACGTCCTGCTCACAGTGTTCAGCTAGATCCGTTCCTGCTATTTACATTCAGTGCAGTGCGTCCTGCTCACAGTGTTCAGCTAGATCCGTTCCTGCTATTTACATTCAGTGCAGTGCGTCCTGCTCACAGTGTTCAGCTAGATCCGTTCCTGCTATTTACATTCAGTGCAGTGCGTCCTGCTCACAGTGTTCAGCTAGATCCGTTCCTGCTATTTACATTCAGTGCAGTGCGTCCTGCTCACAGTGTTCAGCTAGATCCGTTCCTGGTATTTACATTTAGTGCAGTGCGTCCTGCTCACAGTGTTCAGCTAGATCCGTTCCTGTTATCTTCCTACTGACAGGCAGGCTTGTCTGGTTACAGTATATAAAGCTACCTGAAGAAAATTACAGGTGTTCTTTTTGATCCTATTAGTACCACGGTCAGGCAGCTAGACTATTTACATTTAGTACAGTGTGTCCTGCTCACAGTGTTCAGCTAGATCCGTTCCTGTTATCTTCCTACTGACAGGCAGGCTTGTCTGGTTACAGTATATAAAGCTACCTGAAGAAAATTACAGGTGTTCTTTTTGATCCTATTAGTACCACGGTCAGGCAGCTAGACTATTTACATTTAGTACAGTGTGTCCTGCTCACAGTGTTCAGCTAGATCCGTTCCTGTTATCTTCCTACTGACAGGCAGGCTTGTCTGGTTACAGTATATAAAGCTACCTTAAGAAAATTACAGGTGTTCTTTTTGATCCTATTAGTACCACGGTCAGGCAGCTAGACTATTTACATTTAGTACAGTGCGTCCTGCTCACAGTGTTCAGCTAGATCCGTTCCTGCTATATACATTTAGTGCAGTACGTCCTGCTCACAGTGTTCAGCTAGATCCGTTCCTGTTATCTTCCTACTGACAGGCAGGCTTGTCTGGTTACAGTATATAAAGCTACCTGAAGAAAATTACAGGTGTTCTATCCCAGCTTAGTGCAGCTACAGGCCATTAGTATGTCTGGAAGGCCAAGAAGGAGAGGCAGACAGTCACAAGCCAATAAGAGAGGGCAAGCAGGCTCTGTGTCTAGTGCTGGTCGTGGAGACGGTGCATCCTCATCAGCACGTGGCCATGGGACACGCTTGGCCTTTTTTTCGGCAGCTGGCCGTGTTGAGCCGCAACATGCGGAAGACTTGGTCGAGTGGATGACCAAGCCGTCCTCATCCTCCTCATCCTCTCTCACCCATGCCCAGGGTGCTTTGTCTGGCAAAGCAGCGGCCTCTTCCCTCAGCTCAATGTCATCAGTGACTCCTTCCCTAGCTCCACCATGTCCTCATGAGGATTCCCTCGAACTGTTTGACCACAGTGTTGGGTACATGCTCCAGGAGGATGCCCAGCGTTTGGAAGGCTCTGATGATGATACTGAGCTCAATGAAGGCAGTAACATGAGCACGGACAGAGGGGGTGCCCAAGAAGGACAGCAATCTGGCAGTCATGCTCCCCCTGCTGCAGCATACTGCCAGGTTTGCTCCAGTGATGAGGAGGGAGGGGATGATGAGGTCACTGACTCAACGTGGGTGCCTGATAGGAGAGAGGAGGAGGAGGAGGAGGAGGAGGTGGCACATCACCAACTAGGCAGGATGCCCTCCAGGGGCCAGCCTAAGGGCAGCACATTGACTGCATCACACCCCAAAGCTCCACATGTGCAGGGCGCTGCAGTCTCTGCGCGTTATTCAAAAAGTTCTTTGGTGTGGGCCTTTTTTGAGACGAGTGCATCAGATCGCACCGCTGCTATTTGCAACATATGTCTCAAGCGTATCTCGCGTGGCCAAAACATCTCCCGCTTGGGTACCACATGCTTGACCAGACATATGTTGACCTGCCATGCAGTTCGTTGGCAAGCATATCTGAAAGACCCACACCAAAGAACAAAGAGGATCTCTCCTTGCTCCTCATCAGCTGAGATTTCCAACCCCACTAGACCTTCAGTCCTCTCTGAGACCTGCAGTGAGAGGAATGAAGGTGTAGAATTAGGTGTGTCACAGCCAAGTACTTGTGGGCAATCTGCTTTTGGTACACCGACGTCAGATTGTACCAGGCAAATTTCCCTGCCCCAGCTGCTGCACCGCCGAAAGAAGTTTGCTCCCAGCCATCCACATGCCCAGCGGTTGAATGCTAGCTTGGCAAAATTGCTAGCACTTCAACTGCTGCCTTTTCAGTTGGTAGACTCTGCCCCCTTCCGTGAGTTTGTGGAATGTGCGGTTCCTCAGTGGCAGGTACCCAAACGCCACTTTTTCTCACGGAAGGCGATTCCGGCTCTCTACCGGCATGTGGAAGGCAATGTCCATGCCTCGCTGGACAGGGCGGTCAGCGGTAAGGTGCATATTACCGCTGACTCATGGTCCAGCAGGCATGGACAGGGACGTTACTTAAGTTTCACGGCGCATTGGGTGACTCTGCTGGCAGCTGGGAAGGATGCAGGACAAGGTGCAGTAGTGTTGGAGGTTGTTCCGCCACCACGCCTCCAAAATGCTGATTGTGACACACCTCTCTCCTCCACCCCCTCCTCTTCTTCTTCCTCCATGGCCTCTTCCTCGGAACCAGCGGTGCTCCGTAGGCGTTCAAGGGGCTACGCAAGTACGCAGGCCAAAAGATGCCATGCGGTGCTTGAGCTGGTGTGCTTGGGGGACAGGAGCCACACTGGGGCAGAGGTTCTGTCAGCTCTGCAGGGGCAGGTTCAGAGGTGGTTGACGCCACGCCAACTTAAGGCAGGAATGGTGGTTTGCGACAATGGCACCAACCTCCTCTCTGCCCTCCGACAGGGACAACTGACCCATGTGCCCTGTTTGGCTCACGTCCTTAACTTGGTGGTGCAGCGGTTCTTGGGCAGGTACCCGGGCTTACAGGATGTCCTGAGGCAGGCCAGGAAAGTCTCTGTGCATTTCCGCCGGTCATATAATGCCAGTGCTCGGCTGACGGACCTCCAAAAGGAGTTTAACCTGCCCAAGAACCGCCTAATCTGTGACATGCCCACCAGGTGGAACTCGACGTTGGCCATGCTGCAGCGGCTGCACACGCAGCAGAGGGCCATCAATGAGTACCTGTGCGACTATGGCACCAGGACAGGGTCAGGGGACCTTGGTTTTTTTTCCCCACGCCAGTGGGCCATGATCAGGGATGCATGCACTGTCCTGTCACCATTCGAGGAGGCCACGAGGATGGTGAGCACTGACAGTGCATGCATCAGTGACACTGTCCCCCTTGTCCACCTGTTGGAGCACACGCTGCGTGGAATAATGGACAGGGCACTTGAGGCAGAACAGAGGCAGGAAGAGGAGGACTTCCTTAGCTCTCAAGGCCCCCTTTATCCAGACAGTGTTCCTGCGTGCCCGCCGATCACACAGGAAGAGGACGAGGAGGAGGAGGAGGAGGAGGAGGAAGATTGTGTCAGTATGGAGGTGGAGCCTGGCACTCAGCATCAGCAGTCTTTAAGGGATCAGTCCCAAGGAACACATGGACTTGTACGTGGCTGGGAGGAGGTGGCTGCGGACGTTGTTGTCCTTAGTGACCCAGAGGACTCCGGACCGAATGCCTCAGCAAACCTACGCTGCATGGCCTCCCTGATCCTGCAAAGCCTGCGTAAGGATCCTCGTATTCGTGGTATCAAGGAGAAGGACCAATACTGGCTGGCAACCCTCCTTGATCCACGTTACAAGGGTAAGGTTGCGGACCTTATCTTGCCATCGCAGAGGGAGCAGAGGATGAAACATCTTCGGGAGGCCTTGCAGAAAGGTCTGTGCAACGCGTTCCCAGAGACTGGGAGGTTACAAACTCCTGTTTCTGGACAACGTGTTGCTGAGGCTTCGGTCAGTCAAAGAAGGAGCGGTGGAGAAGGTGGCCGTCTGACCGATGCGTTCAGACAATTTTTTGGTCCGCAGCCCCAAGGTATGATCGGTTCCAGCAACCATCGCCAGCGTCTGTTTTACATGGTGCAGGAATACCTAGGGGCAAGATCAGACTTGGACACCTTTCCCACCGAAAATCCTCTGGGTTACTGGGTCTTGAGGATGGATCACTGGCCAGAGCTTGCACAGTATGCAATTGAGCTACTGGCCTGTCCTGCATCCAGCGTTCTTTCGGAACGTACATTCAGTGCTGCTGGAGGCGTGGTAACCGATCACAGGGTGCGTCTGTCCACTGACTCGGTCGATCGGCTGACCTTCATAAAAATGAATCAGTCTTGGATCACCACCAGCTACCAAGCACCTGATGCTGATGTAACTGAATAATTTTTTTCAGATCCCTTCAAAGACTGCCTATGCTGATGCTGAGTGATTATCCCTGAGTAATTATCCTCTTCCTCCTCAATCATCACGCTGATAGCTTGTAAGAACATTTTTGGTTCTGGGCGCCACCACCAGTGCCTAAGGCACAATTTTTCAGCCCCTGTATAACAGGGGCGTGTAATTACAATTTTTGATGTAATACTTTGCAGCACGGCTCGTTCCTGCATTCCAACTAGAGTGTCTGTGAGGGGTTGCAGTGTTGTGGCACCAGCACCAGTGCCTAAGGCCCAATTTTTCTGCCCCTGTCTAACAGGGGCGTGAAATTACAATTTTTGATGCAATACTTTGCAGCAGGGCTCGTTCCTGCATTCCAACTAGAGTGTCTGTGAGGGGTTGCAGTGTTGTGGCACCAGCACCAGTGCCTAAGGCCCAATTTTTCTGCCCCTGTCTAACAGGGGCGTGTAATTACAATTTTTGATGCAATACTTTGCAGCAGTGCTCGTTCCTGCGTTCCAACTAGAGTGTCTGTGAGGGGTTGCAGTGTTGTGGCACCAGCACCAGTGCCTAAGGCCCAATTTTTCTGCCCCTGTCTAACAGGGGCGTGTAATTACAATTTTTGATGCAATACTTTGCAGCAGGGCTCGTTCCTGCGTTCCAACTAGAGTGTCTGTGAGGGGTTGCAGTGTTGTGGCACCAGCACCAGTGCCTAAGGCCTAATTTTTCAGCTCCTGTTCAACAGGGGCATGTAATTACAATTCTTGATCTAATATTTCACAGCAGGGCCCTGTGAGGGCTTACAGTGTTTTGGCCACAGCAACACCTAAGGCCCAAATTTCTGCTGAGTATATAGGGCAGGACCCTACTTTCAAACATCTAACTTACAAACGACTCCTACTTGCAAACGGAAGGAGACAACAGGAAGTGAGATGAAATCTACCCATAGGAAGGGAAATTCTCTCATGTAAGAGTTAATATGGGAAAACAATTTCTCCTTTCCACTGATGCTTTCCAATCCTTGTTCCACAAAAAAACCCAAATTTTCAAAAAACATTTTTCATTGGGACAAAAAAGTGAGGTGAAATCTTCTGAAGAGGAGGAAAGACGCAAAACAAATGTCACAGGGGTGATAACCCTTCCCTATGTTTTCCAAAAAGCTTAGAAAAGATTTTTTGGCTGGAGCTAAACACATTAAAAATGTTCAAAATTACAAACAGATTCTACTTAACAACAAACCTACAGTCCCTGTCTTGTTTGCACCGCCTGTATACTGCTGTTCAGAGTATATAGGGACCTTTCCTTATTTTAATTTGGGTGCGGGGTTCCCCTTAATATCCATACAAGACCCAAAGGGCCTGGTAATGGACTGGGGGGTACCCATGCCGTTTGTCTCACTGATTTTCATCCATATTGCCAGGACCCGACATGACATTAAACCCGCAAGCAGTTTTAAATGAGATTTTTTCCTTCAAAAATGACATTTGGTGCAGGGACTGTTCTAAACATGGGAAACACGCGTCACTTTACAGGCATACTATAGACACCCCCCAGGTACGATATTTAAAGGAATATTTCACTTTTTTTTTTTTACTTTAAGCATCATTAAAATCACTGCTCCCGAAAAAACGGCCGTTTTTAAAAGTTTTTTTTGCATTGATACATGTCCCCTGGGGTAGGACCCGGGTCCCCAAACCCTTTTTAGGACAATACCATGCAAATTAGCCTTTAAAATGAGCACTTTTGATTTCGAACGTTCGAGTCCCATAGACGTCAATGGGGTTCTAACGTTCGTGCGAACTTGCGGTCCGTTCGCGGGTTCTGGTGCGAACCGAACCGGGGGGTGTTCGGCTCATCCCTAACCCTCAGCTTTCATTACCAAAGACGTTCCATCTCTAGTTTGCATAGAGCATACAAGTCACTTGTTTTTGCCATCATTCCAAAAGGGATACTTATAGGTAAAGCGTAGCTTGTGGCCAAAATTAACTTGCTGGGCCCATTTAGAAAGTCTGTGGTGGGGAAATAAGATGTAATCGTTCACGGGCGGAGCCTGATGCAGTGTCATCTACTACATTTTTAACACTGGGAACAGGCTCAGTATCGCCACCATAGAATTAAAGCCTATTTAAACCCAAAATTAAAAATGTAAGATATTGCAGCTTATAATAAGATGTGGTGTTTGCATTAGGTTTCTTTTTTAGGCTTCTTTTCTTTATTTTCACCTGCAGATCATGGCAGTAACACACTTCCTGTCCTCGGATAACTACACTCACTCTTCCACTGTATCTATGGAGGAGCAATGTAGACACCCTTGGACAGCAGCATTGTGGAGAGGGTAGTGTTAGATACATTAGTAGATTTAGATAGACTTTTATTTTCTTATTTATATAAATTCTAACGGTAGCTAAGTCTTGCCACAGATTCTTAATTGGATTTAGGTTTGAACTTTGATGGGCCATTCTAACTGATGAATATGCTTTGATCTAAACCATTCCATTGTAGCTCTGGCTGTATGTTTAGGGTAGTTGTCCTGCTGGAAGGTGAACCTCCGCCCCAGTCTCAAGCCTTTTGCAAACTCTAACATGTTTTCTTTAAGATTGCCCTGTATTTGGCTCCATCTATCTTCCCATCAACTCAGACCAGCTTCCCTGTCCCTGCTGAAGAAAATCATCCCCACAACATGATGCTGCCACCACCATATTTCACGGTGGGGATGGTGTGTTCAGGGTGATGTACAGTGTTAGTTTTCTGCCACACATAGCGTTTTGCTTTTAGGCCAAAAAGTTTAATTTTGGTCTCATCTGACCAGAGCACCTCGCAAACTGCAAACCGGGACCTTTTATGGCTTTCTTTCAACAATGGCTTTTATCTTGTCACTCTTCCATAAAGGCCAGATTTGTGGAGAGCACGACTAATAGTTGTCCTGTGGACAGATTCTCCCACCTGAGCTGTGGATCTCTGCAGCTCCTCCAGAGTTACCATGGGCCTCTTGGCTGCTTCTCTAATTAACGCTCTCCTTGCCCAACCTGTCAGTTTAGGTGGACGGCCATGTGTTGGTAGATTTGCAGTTGTACCATACTGTTTCCATTTTCGGATGATGGATTGAACAGTGCTCCGTGAGATGTTCAAAGCTTGGGATATTTTCTTATAACCTAACTCTGCTTTAAACTTCTCCACAACTTTATCCCTGACCTGTCTGGTGTGTTCCTTGGCCTTCATGATGTTGTTTGTTCACTAAGGTTATCTAACAAACATCTGAGGGCTTTACAGAACAGCTGTATTGATACTGAGATTCAATTTCACACAGGTGGACTATTTACTAATTAGGTGACTTCTGAAGGCAATTGGTTTCACAAGATTTTAGTTAGGGGTATCAGAGTAAAGGGGGATGAATACAAATGCACGCCACACTTTTCAGATATTTATTTGTAAAAACATTTGAAAACCATTTATCATTTTCCTTCCACTTCACATTTATGTACCACTTTGTGTTGGTCTATCACATAAAATCCCAATAAAATACATTTACGTTTTTGACTGTAACATGACGAAATGTGGAAAATGTCAAGGGGTATGAATACTTTATCAAGGCACTGTATAGAAACTGTTTTTCTCCTTATGGGAAAACATTGTTCATGCTCTTTCCAAAACAATAAAACTAATTTGGATTTAGATATACTAGTACTTTGCTTATTCAGGCTTTCTTTGCCCTCCAACCACTCCAGTTAAGTTTAATTAAGATATCACTGTAACATAAATTACATATTGTATACATAATGGGTATTGGGTGATAATGGGTATTGGGTGGGGGGGCTTGATTAAAAATTCCGGCATGATCCCCTATGTAAAGTCAATATAGCAAAATGAAGATACCCATGCCTCTCCCGAGGGGGAGACTATGGGAAATGGGGATTTTTTAGTACCCTAAAAAAAATAAAAAAAATAACATCACATATATTCAATAAGAATATATTGAAAGGCCAGTAGCACACTGGTCAAAGTCGATATATGAATCTAAGGTGTGAAAATAAAATCAGAAAAGCAATGTCGCTGCCATAAAGGAATCATCGAATAAGTGAAGTGCAAAATAAAATATTGATTAGACTTGGATCCCATGGTGTCAAGGGTCCAGTAGGGGGGTGATGGGTATATCCATATCCCAAAATACCAGGGTAATTTGAATAAGTGGTCTCAGTGATAGAGAGGAGTGACATGCGCTCCTGCCTTGTGAGAAGAACTTAAAAACGCATGCCCATGAGCTCAGCCAAAACCAAAACCAACTGCACATGTCATTCAAAGCAATTCAGTCAATGATGCGTACAGTAAAGTATTTATAGGACTGAGAGAATCTTGGGAAACCTTGGTCGCACGCACTAATGCTTAGTCTTGTGCAAAACCAAGGACCTCCAAGCTCTCTATATGTCCTTAATGCAAATGTGGTGGTAGTTGCACATGTAAAACATTTCATGGAATAATATCCCTGCTATTTGCACAGTCCCTGGTAATGGATAATGCACTGGAGGCCAGTTAAATAATAGTGATTGATTCCTCTGAGTGGGGCAGAGTAAGTGGTGTTTGCAGTAATTCAAGAGGATAGCTTAAGCCAAATGAAAGTCAGCAGACATTAAAGTCATTCAGCGCCAGTGTAGACATAAATGGCAGGCAACAGTTAACGGTCCAGTAATGCAGAGTGGAACATCTAAGTGATGGTGACACCATATAGTTCTCACATTACTCTAGAAATCTGTGGCTTGCTAGTCACACTGATTGTAAGGACTCTGAGTGTGTGTGAACTGGTCATCAGCTGCTGATCCTGGGTTACTGGAACAGTTCTAGTTTGTAGGGATTCTTGGAGGCTGCGGTTCTGGTCTTCTGCATGCCTAGAGATGGTGCTTGGCACGGGAGACCCTCCACATGGAGCTGTCAATTTCTCCAACCCATCAGAAACTCCAACCACGTCACTTTGGAGATTTTGACGAATTGGTGGTTGGACACAACATCGTCAACCAAATAGAGTCCGGTACAGGAAGATTGAGCTGTTTTGACAGCACATCTGCTAACGAGGACAAAGTTGCCGCTGCCTCGGAGATGGACATTTTGTTGGCTAGTATCAGACGGAGTAAGAATCTCTGCTCATAATATCCTGCAGCAGACTCTATTCGGTTGCAGCTGTTGTGTCCAACCACCAATTTGTCAAAAACTCCAATTACTGCTGGTTTCAAGAAACTGGAAGTTAAGTGGTTGGAGTTTTTGATGGGTTGGAGAAATTGACAGAACACCGGCAGGGACCCATCTGGCTGTCTACTTCCGGTTTCCGGCTGGCAATGGAATTCCGGTTCACAGCGGAGGAATGGGGGCTGCGAAGTAGTAAAGAGCCCTGGCTAGCTAGCTGAGGTGGGCATGCATTGGGCACATACACCTACGCATTTCACCTACTGGTACTGTAGGCTTCTTCAGGGTGAAGTGGTCACCTACACTGAATCCTTTTAAAAGGAATTACAGGGTGACCCCCGGAGGGGTATTTTTGGTGAGGTCACGTCCCCATTTCCCATAGTCTCCCCCTCGGGAGAGGCATGGTATCTCCTTTTAACATATTCTATACAAACATGGAGTAGAACTTTCTATAGGTACCCAAAACACATAGAAAAAATAAAAATGTATCTCTTTATTGAACACAGATAAAAGATGTGAACACAGTAAAAAAGATAGATTGCAATCGATAACATCAAGGGCTTATGTAGCACTTATAAATTCCATCATGTAAAGATGTCTTCAATATCATTCTGTAAATAATTAAACCTCAATGTGTTTCAACTCATAAAGAGTCTTTATTAGCAGGTAAACTGTACAACAAAAAGTCCAATGATGCATAAATAAAAGAGAGGATGCAAATCCAAGGGAGACCCTTGCTGTGTGTGCTTGGCTGCTCTCGAGACCATCTGTGGCGGTTTTATATGCTTCTCCATTCATCATCAGATGTTGAGGACTTT
Organism: Lithobates septentrionalis; assembly: GCA_037952835.1. Lineage (NCBI taxonomy): Eukaryota > Metazoa > Chordata > Amphibia > Anura > Ranidae > Lithobates > Lithobates septentrionalis. The sequence goes on along the minus strand of JBBDGP010001769.1, from coordinate 712,930 downwards.
ACAAGCACTACCTGCTAAGGCTCCCCCGCCGTACATACTAGGTGATTATTCCCTCTTTGATCTGAGACTGTGGCTGGGCTTAGCATCTTTTACATTACACCAGGCCTGTATTCTAGGGTCTCCCTTGGATTTGCATCCTCTTTTTTATTTTTGCATCATTATTTTTGCATCATTTTTGTTATACTTTTTATCTCCTGATGAAGACTCTTTATGAGTTGAAACGCGTTGAGGTTTAATTATTTACAGAATGATATTGAAGACATCTTCACATGATGGAATTTACACATGCTACATAAACCCTTGATGTAATTGATTGCAATCTTTTATACTGTGTTCATATATTTTATCTGTATTAAATAAAGAGATATATTTTTATACGTTTTTTATGTGTTTTGGGTACCTATATAAAGTCCCACTCCATGTTTGTATACAATATTATTGTATATTATATTATATTAACAACAAATGACATGTAATTATGTCATAATAGTTGCCTTTTAATGCTGAGTACTGTAGCTACTCTATCCTTACAGTAAGTTCTATACTGGCCATATATAAGGCAATTTTCTAACAGTATTAACCTTTTGTAACCAGCTTTTATATGCAAGAATAATGACTGCATGGATTAGGGAAGCCTACTAACATCCCTACCTTATTACTATAAAATTTACAGTATATACAATGCTGCCGATTGAGGTTGGAATGATCGGTTTTTGCAACCGAAAGCTAATAAAATTTGATTGAAATTGGGAGACAATTGCCCTATATTTGGCCAGAATTGAGTTTAAAGTTAGGGGTAAGTACACAGTATAGAATTTTTTATGGCACCATGTATATGTATTTAGGGGGCTGCACTGAAAGTCATTTAAAATACTTTCAGGGTATTATCCCTGGCTTCCCTACCCGGGATAAAACCAACCTGATGTTTACTTACATAGGTTGTTTAAATTTCGCAAGTATAATCAATGTCTTAATAGTGGTTGGAAATATATAAAATAATAATAGAGAAAACTATCAATTGTGTAGCATTTTTTTTTTTGCCATAGCCCACCTACAGCTATAGACATAGCTCATATGTCTGATATAATTTGTTAAGCGTCATATTGCTTTACCATGGCACTGGAATATTCACGGATGCTGCAGTAACAGAGCGAGCATCGCTAAGCTGAGGCTATTAAGTATTCAACTCTTCTGTATGAGCTGTAAGATTTTATAGATAACATCAAACACACAGCACTTTTGATAGCGTAAAATGTAATAGTATTGACTGGGTGCTAAATTAACTCGACATTATGGGCCATGTTTATGGACCCGCTGTATGTCAGTCCCTCTGCCACTGAATAGCTCAAATTTAAAAGGAACAATTTCCCATCTGGGTGGGCATCTGCTTTTGATCAAATTTAAGGCCTGACCACTCCTTCCCCATATCCTCCTAATCAAAGTGTAATTGGTTTAGCTGGCATCAGGGAGGTTGCCTTACAAATGGCATCAAAGCTGTTGTGGGTTCCATGAAATGTCAGCACAGTATGCGGCACCATTTTATAAAAAGCTGAAAGTTAAAGAGACCCTGTCACCAGACCATTCATTTCCACAAAACGCTTCCCATAATATTATATGTGCATGTATTGTATTTTATGCTTGTTGTTTATCTGTAAAACCTCCCTTATGTAGACATTTCAAAAGCCTGGAGACTGCTGTTGGATGCTGCCAAGTGATGCTCTATAGTAGCATTTCTCAACAGTTTTTCAGTCCCAGCACCCTTTAAAATTATGCAAAATCTCAAATGCAATCTAAAATGAAAAAAATTTAAATGTTACTTATCAATCAACCTAAGCCTGAGATGTCCACACAACGGATATGATATAATTAACTTCACATCAGAGGACCCCCCATCACATCAGAGGTCCTCCCATCGTATCAGAGGATTCCATCATGTCAGAGGTTCTCCTATCATATCAGAGGACCTCCAATACATCAGTGGTCCTCCCATTATATAAAAAGATGCCATCACGTCAGAGGTCCTCCCATCATATTAGAGTATACCATCACGTCAAAGGTCCTCCCATCCTATCAGAAGACTCCCAGCCCATCAGAGGTCCTCCCATCATATCAGAGGATCCCCAATACATCAGTAGTCCTCCTATCATATCAGAAGATGTCATCACGTCAGAGGTCCTCCCATCATAGTAGAGGATCCCATCACGTCAGAGGTCCTCCCATCATATCAGAGGACCCCCAATACCTCCGTGGTCTTCCCATCATATTAGAAAAGATGTCATCACGTCAGCGGTCCTCCCATCATATCATTGGATCCCAGTTAGTTAGATAATTGGGAAACCTGAGCCCGCCACAAAACACTTAACCATCTTGATGAAATTAACTTCACATTAGTATTAGATAATAAATAAGTTAGTTATTTTGTTTATTGGGAAACCTGAGCCCGGCCCAATACACATACCCACCTTGAAGAAATTAACGTCACGTCAGAGGTTCCCCCATCACATAAGAGTTCTTCTCATCATGTAAAAGTAACCCCCTCATATCAGAGATCCTCAATGACATCAAAGTCCCGCCTACATAGTAAAGTCCTCCCTTCTTTACATCACAGGCCCCCCATCATGTCAGAGGATCTTCTTTCATGTCAATGTTCCCTCAACACATCAAAGTCCACTCTATACCTACATGGCAGAGCCCCCTTCCCCAACACATCAAATAACCTCCATGGCAGAGTCCTCACATCAAGGTATCTCCCCTTTAGAGAGTACTCAATATCCAGAGCAAACTGGGTCTCATGCTAATGGCACCCCAAAGGACCCCAAAGGGCACCCTGGTTGAAAAACACCGGTCTGGGAAACATTGCTTCTTGGCTTGCTTGATGAGAGCACTTCATAGACATGGCTACATTCTGTAAACCAAGACCAAGTTCGATAAATCAACTTTGCTTCCTTTAGCTCCATACTTTGTGGTAGTTACCAGACGTCATTCTGAAAATGCAATACAGTAAGAATTACGTAACTCATGACCTTTAATTTGATTCACACTTTAAGTTTAACTTTGTAGCTGAAATGAGTGTTCATTTCGTCCCATAACTTATTTATTATAACTGAGCGTCAGAAATGAAAAAAAAAATGTGGCTTATTTCTCAACCTCATCACTTACACTTTTCATCACCAATGCATAACTTTAACATCTCTGTTTTTCTCAAGGCCTTTCCATATATCGCACCTAAACTCCTCTGACGCATCTAGCTTCACACCATGTCCCAACACATTGGCCAAAAATGTGTGATAGGGAACGTTTCCAAAAATTACATTCAAGCAGCATTCCAAACAGGAACTGCGATCGTCAAACATCTGTCTCATCTAGCTCATTGGTTGGTATGGTTTCGTAAAAGGGGATCATAGATACTTTCACAGTAAGTAGAACTTTGGCCCTGCTGAACAATTGCACAATTTAGACTTACTGCTAAAAGATTAGATCGTTTTAATATTTAAAGGAAATGGAACTATCCTAGTAAAAAAATTTTTAAGTAGAACAAAATGTAGCACTCCCCCCCGGAGGGGCCACTGAGAGCGATACAAGTTCTCCCACAATACTACGCTTTTTTTATTCTTCACGCTGTCAGCCGGCTTCTGTTAGAGGGACATTGGTCCCCTTAGGCTCGGTTCACACAGGGGCAACACGACTTCAACGCGACTTTGCAACGCGACTTCAACGCAACTTCAACACGACTTGGATCCGACTTTGCCCTGCGACATGTGTCCGACTTTCAATGAACGGGGATCCGACTTGGATCCCCGCCACTGTGTTTGGTATGAATCTTTAGGGGGAACTCTGCGCCAAATTTTAAATAAAAAACCGGCATGGGTTCCCCCTTCAGGAGCATACCAGGCCAGGCCTCGTCCCCACCCCCATTCCTGTCCGGCCGGGCTGCGTGCTCGGATAAGGGTCTGGTATGGATTGGGGGGGACCCCCCACGCCGTCTTTTCGGCGTAGGGGGTTCCCCTCAAGGTCCATACCAGACCCAAGGGCCTGGTATGCCCTTGGAGGGGGAACCCATGCCGGATTTTTATTTAAAATTTGGCGCAGAGTTCCCCCTCAAGATCATCTGAGCACAAGTCGCATGCCGAAGTCAATAGGCTGAAGTCGGATCAAAGTAGTACAGGGAGTACGCTCTGAAGTCGGAGCGACTTCAGTAGTGTCTATTAAGACGCTCCCATTCACTGTAATGTGAATCTCTTTCTGGGGCGACTTGGGGCGACTTGAGGGCTTACAAGTCGGATCCCAAGTCGCGGTAGTGTGAACCGAGCCTCAGTGATCAACAGTGCTGCAAATCAGTGCCCACTAGTGCCACCTATCAGTGCCCACCAATGCCACCTATCAGTGCCCATCAGTACTGCTAATCAATGCCCACCAGTGCCACCTATCATTTTCCACCAGTGCCACCTATCAGTGTCCATTAGTGCTGCCAATCAGTGCCCTCCAGTGCCTCATCGTCAGTGCCTCCTGATCAGTGCCCACCAATGTCGCTCTCAGTGCCCCTCAGTGCCACCTCTCCGTTCCGCCTATGAGTGCCCATCAGTGCCACCTATCAGTGCCCACCAGTGCCGCCTCATCAGTGCCCATCAGTGCCACCTATCAGTGCCCACCAGTGCCGCCTCATCAGTGCCCATCAGTGCTACCTATCAGTGCCCATCAGTGCCACCTCATAAGTGCCCATCAGTGAAGGAGAAAAATTACCTGTTTGCAAAATTTCATAACAAAATATGAAAAACGTTTTTTTTTCCCAAAATTTTCGGTCTTTTTTTGTTTGTTTAGCAAAAAAAAAAAAAAACAAGTGGTGATTAAATACCACCAAAATAAAGCTCTATTTGTGTGTAAAAATTATCACAAATTTAATTTGGGTACAATTGTCATTCAAAGGGGCAGAGCGCTGAAAGCTTAAAATTGGTCTGGGCAGGAAGGGGATATAAGTGGCCAGTAAGCAAGTGGTTAATAAAGGCAGATAAATCGTCAACCACCATGGTACTGACTGGTGATTTTTCAAATACATTTGTTAATATTTACCAGTAAGCTCTTCTTAATTAAGTGGGAGAACGTGTAAGTTGCTGTAATTGTGTTTGTCTGATGTCGGAGTGTCTATTAGGAAGAAGAATAGCGGAGAATAGTATTATTTTATTGTTGTATAACACCTTTTTAAATCAGGTCATCTATTTGTCCCTTGTCTCTTGTGAGCCATTTAGCTGTTGCAACAGTTTTGACCTGTTTTGACCTATTATTGTGTGGACGATGTCCTAAAGGTATATCGCTTAAGACATAATGAGGCTCTTTGAGCAGCACTTTCTACCATCTATTTTTTAAAATGGAACTTTATATAAAATTGCCATTTCATTTCAATCTGCAATGACTGGGAATGATCATGTAATTATAGGTCAAGGCAGAACCTCCCACTTCACGCTCATGCTGAAGGACTTTAGCACGGGGCCTGCAGTTAACTAGCTCATTATCTACACTAAACAAGTAGGTAAGAATTTACACCAGCACTTGCTAAAATATAATATGCGCAATATATACATTTAGTCTAGAGAGGATTGTATGTTTCTTTGACAACAAATATGGCTTCGCATTTTAAAGAGGAGCTTCATTCAGGTTTCCAAAAATTAAAAGTCAGCAGCTACAAAAAACTGTAGCTGCTAACTTTTAATATAAGGACACTTACAGTGGCAGCTGGTGCTCACTATTTTGGGGGGGGGGGCGGCAAACAAACTTCCCCCACTCACTCGCATCGCTGCCAACGCCCACCACCCTCCCACCGACGGCGGCGATTAGAGGCCTTACCGTAAGGAGGCTCCTCGCTTTAGCTGCTCCAGGAGAAGTGCCGGGTGGCAATCTCGGAGCGTTTCCAGACAGATGGGCTGTGGGCATAGGTGATGATGGACCGGAGGCCGTCCAAGGCATCGTTCGTCGTGCATCCTCCTTCTCTCTCGGGCTTTGATGCTCAGCCTCAGGAATCTCTGTTTCTCGAGCTTCTTGCTGCTGAGCTTGCTCCTGTTGTTCTTGCTTTGCTTGTACCTGTCCTCATCTCCCTGGTCTGCTCTAAGACTCTGGTCTAAGACTCAGGACCCGCTTCTTGATTGGCCGGGAGAAGGAACAGGAAGACAATAGCGAATATTAATTCGCTATTGTCACACAACCGGGTGGGCTCAGGACGCAGTGCTCTGCGCCCCAAGCTTACCCTTTTTTAAAGCGAATAAAAGAGCCTCAGGCTCTAATCATGTGCTTAAAAAAAACCAAAAAACATTGAAATCCATGCATCCGGCATCGTGCATTGCATTAGGGACCAGGCGCATGGATTGGGGGGGGGGGGGGGCGGCGCCCCTGTATGGACGGACCGCTAATGCTTACCTGTCCAGAGATCCAGCATTGTTCTCATCCGGGCCGGTACTTCGCAGGTCTTTGGGTCCTGGATGCCTCCATATTAAGTGTGGGAAGCTGGCTGTGAAGCCGCAAGGAGTCACAGCCAGCTTCCCACACAAAATATGGAGGCATCCTCTGCATTGTGCATGCATCTAAATGGTCCCACAGCTGGGTTTTCAACCCACACTTCCTGTCCTCGGCAGTATCGTGCGTTCAACACGCCACTGTGAGGCCATCTTGAGCCAATTTTCTTCTCTTAACCAGATCCATGCCTTATAATGGTGTCTTCCCACACAGTAGGGCACTGTACCAAGTATATCAAGCATAGCACCAGGATCAAGGACTTAGTGTTAACATCAGTGATGTGAAAACATTGGATATACTGAATACATGGGTACGTGACACAGGTGGTGCACATTTTACATGCTTTTTTATGTATGTATGTATCTTATTTTATTTGATTCACTTTATTTTTTCTTATATTATTATTATTATCAGTACACAGGATTTATATAGTGTCAACAGTTTGCGCAGTGCTTTACAACATGAGGGCAGACAGTACAGTTACAATATAACTCAATATAGGAGAAATCAGATGGCCCTGTTTGTTAGAGCTTACAATCTAGAAGGGAGGGCCAAGTGATACAATGGGAAATAACTGTGGGGGGATGATCTGATGAAGAAAATTAAAGTTCAGTTGTTAGGTGGAGGTAGAATAGGCTTCTCTGAAGAGAAAAGTTTTCAGGGATCACCTAAAAGTGAAAACAGTTGGATATAGTTGGACAGATTGGGGTAAGGAATTCCAAAGGATGGGAGAGGCTTGGGAGAAATCCTTGAGGCGAGTATGGGAGGAGGTGACAAGGAAGCTAGATGATGGATGATTTGGTTGGTATTTTGAGACTAGGTAAATGATGTAGCCGGGGGCCGAGTTGTGGATGGCTTTGTAAGCTATTGTTAGTATTTTGAATTTAACTTGTTGGGTGAGTGGCAGCCAATGGAGAGATTGGCATAGAGGAGAAACAGACACTGAGTGGTTTGTAAGGTGGATGAGTCTAGCAGCAGCATTCATGATGGACTGAAGATGCCATCATGATAACCTATTTAAAGGTAGTCCAATGAGGAGGGAGTTGCAGCAGTCGAGGCGAGAGATAACCAGGGAGTGAATTAGGAGCTTTGTGGTTTCATTGGTTAGGAAGGGACATTTTTTGGAGATGTTGTGGAGGTTGAGGCAGCAAGCCTTGGAAAGTGATTGGATGGGGGGCCAAAAGGAGATTTCAGAGTCCAGGATAAAACCTAGACCCCTGGCATGCGGCGATGGGCTGATAGTTGTGCCATTGCTCTTGACAGAAAAGTCAGGGGGAGATGCACGCGGGGAAGGAAATATTATGTTTTATGTCAGTTTTGGACAGGTTGAGTTTGAGAAAGCAGTGTGACATCCAGACAGATATGTCTGTTAGTATATCATCTCCGGTCAACACTTGGAGGCTGCTAACGCGTAGTAGAGATCTAATGTGCGCATGACATGACTACACGTTCATTTCTGGGAGTTTTCATATTTTTTTTATGGCAGTTTTATAATCATATGACCCTGGTGATTAGGTTCCCACCCCATGTTGGGAGGTGCTTGTGGTTCTCATTCATTCTTTAGAATGGCAAATATTGCTGTGATGAGTGGATCCTGAAGGTTTGGCTCTGAAGAAGAGAGTTTGGCCCTCAAAAACCCGGTAGCCAGCTAGGATCCCAGTTGGAGCTTGATATGCTGTCACTTTGTGAGTATATCTTATGAGGACTATTATTAATAAATGTTATTTGGGATCATGCACTAGGCTTCTTTTGTTTGTGTTTTTGCAGTGGTCCTGCAGCCTCCAGTGAGGTTGCAGGCGGGGGGGGGGCGGGGGCTTCGCACCTCCGATCCAATCAACTAGGCGGTCAGAGCGGAAGTGGGTACTAAAAAAATTCCAAATACGGTGGAGTGGAGGAGGAAGGAAAGTGGAACTTGTATTTTTGAATTAATATAAAATGCTATTTGGGATGATGCACTAGGCCGGTGCACCTTCTTTTGTGTGGGTCTTTGCAGTGGTCCCACAGCTTCCTGGAAGGTTGGAGCAGAAGTAGGTACCCGTCACAAAAAAAATAAAAATCCAAATATGGTGGAGGGGAGGATGAAGGAAAGTGGAACTTGAATTTTTGGGTGAAGTTCCACTGTAAGTTGGTGATTGAAGAGCTGAAGAACCTTTTCTTTGAGGACTGGACTGGACCTAGAGGTAGGTGGATCCATCTACACCTGCCTGTCCATTGGAATGCATGGACCTTTTTATCAGGTCTGCCTGAAAAAACTGACAGGTAGATCTGATCAGAATGCCCACGTGAAAGGATCCTTAGGGTTTTGATAATGTGTTTTGTTTTTTGTTTTGTTTTTTGTCTTGTGGTTGAATTTGATGGATCTGTGCATGTTCTTCAACCTAAGCATGTAACTATATGGTTAATATCCTGCCTGTTAGCAGAGACAGGGGGACTCCTTTAATCAAGTTCTTATACGTCTGTCCTTGTGTTTCATGTGATCGGAGCAGAGGAATGGCGTGCAGTTTCCAGGCAAGTTTATAGAGCTCACAAAGGAAACATATCCCTTTCATCTGAGCACTTTTTTTTTTTTATACATGATGAATCTAGCTCACCGCTATAAGTAACACACCAGGCACTTAGCTAAGAGAGATTTGCTCTTGTGGAAACTTCACCACTAAGCAGAGAGAGCTGCAGCTTCCCTTATTGATCATGGCCCTTCAAGGGTGACGCCGTACCCAACAAGGAAGTATAAATTACTTCTCATCCATTACAACGCAGACTGCAAAGGACCACACAATGCAGTGAAAAAATTAGCTATTTTAATCTGAACTATCAATGAAGGCAGTCGTGAACAGTGCATACAATATACTGTACCTAATGCTTTTCAGAGTAGGAACCATGTTCATTCTGTAAATGTAAAGAGATCCAACTTAAAAAAAAAAAAAACCTCAGTATTCTAATGACAGATCCGATTGGGTCTCAAAACATCTCCTTATAACTGATTTGTGGCTGTCTTTTCTTTAACCACTTGCCGACCGCCTACCGCATATTTACTGTGGCAGGTCGGCTCTATTGCCAAAAATCATGTACCTGTACGTCATATCATGCAATAGACACTGGGGGGGGGGGGGGGCATGCGCGCCACCGGAGGCGCGATAGTGCGCTAATTGGACTCAGGGGTTGGCAATCAGCGGGTCCGACTGGACCCGACGTCCGCCGGCCACCCGCGATCATTCCCGGTTGAGGCAGAACCACGATCTGCCTATGTAAACAAGGCAGATCGCCTTTCTGGAGGAAAGATTGTGTTCTTGCTAGGCAGGAAAACCGATCTCTGTCTTAACTCAGTGAGAGTGTCCCCCACACAGTAAGAAAGCACCCCCTGGGGACACACTAAACACTTTGATCGCCCCTGATGCTAACGCCTTCCCTGCCAGTGTCATTAGTACAGTGACAGTGCAGATTTTTAGCACTGATCTCTGTATTAGTGTCCCTGGTCCCTAAATGAAGTGTCAAAAGCATCAGTTAGGTGTCCGATTTGTCCACCGCAATGTCACAGCCCCGCTAAAAATCGCCATTACTTGTTAAAAAAAATAAAAAATAAAAATTCCATAAAAATATCCCATCGTTTGTAGAAAAAAATATGTAACTGAATATATATAGGCCTAATATGATGAAGAAATTTGATTTTTTTAAATTATTATTTTTAGATATGTTTTATAAAGTAAAAAAAAAATTATTTTTTTTCAAAATCGTCGTTTTTTTTTTTGTTTATAGCGCAAAAAACAGAAATCGCAGAGGTGATCAAATACCACCAAAAGAAAGCTCTTTTTATGGGAAAAAAAGGACATCAATTTTATTTGTGTACAGCGTCGCACGCCCACATAATTGTCAGTTAAAGTAACGCAATGTCGTATCACAAAAAATGGCCTGGTCATAAGGGGGTAAAACTTTCAGGGCTGAAGTGGTTCATATTAATAAATGATCTCTGTCATGCCTGAAAAAGGATTTGTATTTTTTTATCCAGTCCATTTATAGGATATGTTGAACGTGGCGTTTCCTGAAACCACAGCCACTTTGGTCTTTTCTGTACATGGCGCTTCGCAAACAGTGAAACGCAGATGACCATTGAGAAATTGGAGACCCCATAAAGGGAGACCATGGATGGAATAGGAGGTGGGGTGGCTTAAAAGGTATATATATATATATATTAGCAGGAAACTAGAAAAGGGGAATGAGGTGGGAGAGGGAAGCTAATTGAAAGATGACCATGAAGGAAGAGGAGGCAAAGAGGAACCAATATTATATTACCCTACTAACACAAGTAGTATTCTTGGGGTATGAAACAAGGTCTTCAGTGAGAATTGTGTAGAATCGCCCCCTTTTTCCTGGAAGGAGTGTGTTCTTGATTGAAGCTGGGAGTTATTTGTAGCAGTGCCATCATGGTGAGATAAAGCTGTTGAAGGTGGATGAGTAGGGGCGGCCAAGGAGGTTGGTATTTGTAAAGGTAGTGTTGATGAAGGGTAGCCAAATGCGGTTGAAGCGAGAAGACATGACGGTGGATGAGAGGTCAGCATCAAGTTTTTCCTCATGCAGAAGGCTTGTAAGGTCTTGTTTGACTTCTAGGATATTTGGAGGGGTTGTAGAGGACCAGCTCTTGAGGATAGCGCGTCTAGCTGCCACAAAGCAGGTTGACAGCCATGCTTTGTTTAGTTGGGAGATGAGATGTTGAACTTTTGGGGTTTGAGAGATGGTGGGAGTCAGGACACCAAAGACCAGTTGGAAGACATCCTTCGTTGGGAGATGAACCAGTGGTAATATTTTTTTTTTAACGAACACATAACTGCCCTCCTAAAACATCTATGACCATCCTGCTTTAAAATTCTGCCTAAAAAAATACTATATCGGTATTGGATCCATTTTATTTGACTTTTGTGTGTAGGTAATTACACTATTGTTAATGCTTTGTATAGTAATGTCAATAGTCAATGTTTTATTTATGTGTTTATTTATTTCCTCAAAAAAAAAAAAAAAATGTAACACGAGTAATACCCATATTAATGACTTTGCAGAGTTATGTTGAATTTTAAAAGAGAAAGCCCAGCATTGCTTCATGGTAATTTAACTTAAATTATATTTGAGGAAGGGACAGGGGAAAGGGTCGTCCTAACTAAGACAAATGCAAAAGTGCGTATAATTTCACCTGCTGCAATTGAGATATATTTTGAAAACAAACTGTTCATATCTAGTATAATTTAATATATTTTTAAATGTATATACTCTCTATCTCTCTCTCTCTCTCTATATATGTATATGTATAATATATATATATATATATATATATATATATATATATATATATATATATATATATATATATATATATATATATATATATATATACATACAGTATATATGTGTATATATATATATATATATATATATATATATATATATATATATATATATATATATATATATATATATATATATATATATATATATATATATATATATATATATATATATATATATATATAGTATACTTCACCAAAACACTCTATATATTGCTTGTCAAGAGCAGTAACTATCAGGATGTGTCAGAGCTTGTCTCTCACCATTGGATCATAATGACTGGCATATGGTGCACAGGAAAGGACAGAAAGCTCCTACTGGTTCACAGGAGCAGAGGTTTTTTTTACAGATCAAATTCAGCTATGACATTTTTTATATGTCTGTACTGAAAAATTGTGATCTCATAAACATCCTTACGCGGAAATCAAGGATGACTGTTTTGTTAAAAAAAAAAAAAAAATTTGGTAATGATATGGGTCTACTCTAGGCTTCAATTAGGGTTAGAATTTTAGAATGTCTCTCTTTCTCCCTCGCTCTCTCTCTTATATGCTTTTTATTTATTTTTTTTGTGTGTTTTTTTATAAACATATAATTCAGGGTATTTTCAGTTTATTGTGTTTACAGAAAATTTGGGTTTAATATATTTTTTTTTTTTATAAGAAAGCCCAGTAGTGTCTTTGCCCTAATTGACTGCTCCAGTAAAATGTGCCTGTAGTAAACAACTATACCTGGCTCTATGCACATTGTTAAACATATTCTTATAGGATTTTACATATTGAAAACTAAATATATTTCGTTTTTTTTTTAAAATATTAACATTATTGGGTAAGATTACCCTTCCCCCTAAAATAAATAAATAAATAAAAGCGTGACAACGCTACAGCTTCACATAATACAATTTACATAATACAATTTCCTTTTTCAATATTCTTTAGATTTACCTTTCACTATGTAGTGCAGGGGTCTCAAACTGGCGGCCCTCCAGCTGTTGCAGAACTACAATTCCCATGAGTCATTGCAAGGCTGGCAGTTACAAGCATGACTCCCATGGGCAGAGGCATGATGGGACTTGTAGTTCCACAACAGCTGGAGGGCCGCCAGTTTGAGACTCCTGATGTAGTGCAAGGGCCTGCCTGATTGCATACAGATTTAGCCCTGGTTCACACAGGGGCGGCACGACTTGCAGGTCGCCTCACCGAGGCGACCTGCACACGACTTCCACGGCGACTTGCAAAACAACTTCTGTATAGAAGTCTATGCAAGTCGCCTCAAGTCGCCCCCAAAGTAGTACAGGAACCTTTTTCTAAGTCGGAGCGACTTGCGTCGCTCCTATTAGAACGGTTCCATTGTACAGAACGGGAGGCGACTTGTCAGGCGGCTAGGTCACCTGATAAGTCGCCCCTGTGTGAACCGGCACTCAAAGTGTTTAGGTTTGACCTCATATTGCTGTACAGTATATGCTTTGGGTAAATCTGAAAGGAAAATTGTAAAAGAAAATTGTATAATGTATGGCCAGCCTGAGTGCAATTAGTGTAATGATGACATCAACCAGTTTAAGAATTGTCTTCCTTCTCCTTTATTGCCTTGAGCAATTGATCTCCAGTATCAAACAGCATCTAACACATGAGGTCAGTTTTTGATATCAACACACATGTAATTTCACTGTTTAACCTGTCGTAACTTTTGCATGAATTTTATAGCATTATATGTACATTTTTGATGTTTGTATCAATTCTATAGATTGTTTGTAGCTTTATGGAAACCTTTCAACCCTCTCCTTCCCCTCCCTGAAGAAGACCCTTACAACATATATCGAAACGCGTTGGGTTTCATCTGTCTGTCTGACAGTTGGTCTGAGTTTCTTTCACTGTTACATATTTCTATTTCATGTGCAATCCAGTGTTTTCATGTGTTTTAGCTCTTTTTTGATGTGTAATAAAACTTGTATTTTTTACCAAATGATCTTTTTTGAGTGTTCATGGTCCCCTAAAGTCCCGTTTTTTGGGCAAAATGTATTTTACATGTTAGACTTCATATTATTGTATTTGCTTTGGATAAATCTAAAGGAAAATTGTACAAGAAAATTGTATAATGTATGGCCAGCCTAAGTGCTACAAGAAGTGTAATGATGACATCAACCAGTTTAAGAATTGTCTTCCTTCTCCTTTATTGCCTTGAGCAATTGATCTCCAGTAGCAAACAGCATCTAACACATGAGGTCAGTTTTTGATATCAACACACATGTAATTTCACTGTTTAACCTGTCGTAACATTTGCATGAATTTTATAGAAATGTACATTATATGTACATTTATGATGTTTGTATCAATTCTTTAGATTGTTTGTAGCTTTATGGAAGCCTTTCAACACTCTCCTTCTCCTCCCTGAAGAAGACTTTTGCTACATATGTCGAAACACGTTGGTTTTCATTTGTCTGTCTGACAGTTGGTCTGGGTTTCTTCCACTGTTACATATCCTTATTTCATGTGCATTGCAGTGTTTTCATGTGTTTTAGCTCTTTTCTGATATAATGTTTATTATGTGTAATAACATTTTTATTTTTTACCAAATCTCTTTCGAGTTTTCATGGTCACCTAAAGTCCAGTTTTTTGGGGAAAATGTATTTTACATGTTAGACCTCATAATACTGTATATGCTTTGGATAAATCTAAAGGAAAATTGTACAAGAAAATTGTATAATGTATGGCCAGCCTAAGTGCTACAAGAAGTGTAATGATGACATCAACCAGTTTAAGAATTGTAAAATACATTTATATAACAAAGTTTTGCCTGTGGGTTACAAAAATAAAGGCAGCCACTAGAGGGCACGCCTACAAATGAAATATGGTCATGAAAACATGGATCTGCATGCATGTAAAAATGTAAATTCCCATTGCAATTTTGTATAAGCTTTAGAATAATAATTAAATCTGTCTACTCCTATAATCCTTTAAGAAATAAGGCAACAAATTCTGCATTTAAAGGATTAGTTCACCTTTCCAGAAAAAAATAACGAAGGAAACTGTGAATGAACGATACGGCTGTGCGGACGAAGCTCCACGCGACCACACTCTTTTCAAAAGGTGACAGTGAGAAGAAGATTGTAACATGTTCCAAAAGTTTAACATTTTTTAACAGGGATGATTTTAAATCACATTTAGTCACGTACAAATCTTCTTAAAAAAAATAAAAAATAACTGCAGAGCTATTTGTTCTGCAAAACTGCATGTATGTCAATCCTGTGCAAATGCTAGTAACATCTAATGTGACCGGGCTATCTTTTCTTCAGGTTGAATGCTCTTTACTCATTTAAAAAAACATTTATCAGAAAAATACGGTATTATGTCCACTAGATGGGGCTGATGATGATAGGAAATAAATAGCTTTTTTTAGCTATGATCATCAGTTATGTCTACTGACCATGATGTGGTATTCTCTTTATTCATGGTATTCTTATCAATGAAGAAGATCCAATCTAGAGGGAAAATAGCCTAGTAAATTCAATAAACATTAATGTCACCAGGAAAATTCCTCTGTTGAAGACGTAGACAGCAATAATACCAGATAGAGGTTCTCAGCTTTCTGCATTCTATTCAAGACAAAAAAGTTAAACTTTTTTCCATTAGCTGCCAACAGCTGAAACTTAGGCACAAGAGAGATTTTAAAATGACAGTACATACTGTAGAAGACCCGATGGAAGGTGCAAGCTGTTGCCCGTCTGCAACCTAGATGGGGTAAGTGCGGGGCTGGATGACCGACCGACCAACACCACCTGTGACCCGACAAACTGACTGGGAGCGGGGTGTGGAGGGGGGGTTGGAGGGTGGCGTCGACCGACCCCTCCCAAAAAAGAAAAAGAAACAGCCCCCATTGAATATGGACATTCACAATCTTCTATAGTGTGTACTTGTCTCTATCCAAAGCACCTAATGTGATTTCTGTCTCCCCTCTCTCCTATCTCTAGACCAGTGGTTCTCAACTCCTGTCCTCAGGACCCACTAACAGGCCAGATTTTAAGCATTACCTTGGGGAGATGCAGACTAGAATACTGCAATCAATGAGCAGCAAATTATATCATCTGTAATGTATTTCGGTTATCTTGCAAACCTGGCCTGTTAGTGGGTCCTGAGGACAGGGGTTGAAAACGACTGCCCTGCCTCTCCCTCCAGCGCACAGTAAGTGATTGACAGCCTTAGCTGTGCATGATTTCCTATGAGACTGTCTAAAGGGTGGGCTGTGTCTATTCCCTCCACTCAGGTCTCAGATTACACTCAGCTCTGTGCTCTGCAGTGTATGGCATCAGATTCCCTCCCCCTGCTTTCTGAAGCTCAGAAATGCTGTGTAATTTCTGGACTTTGAATGGCTGTTGAGGAGAGAGGGCTACAGATAAACAGGTACAACTTATATAGGAGGATTTGTTTGATTGCTGTGTATCACCTGGGGCTAGTCACTTCACTGGGTATATGTAAGCGTTTATAACATATTTAGGTAATGCTGGCATGCAATGATAAGCCTCCATGCCTGAACGAATTGAAACCCAATGAATGAAAGAGGCGGACCAGAGACAGGGAGGAAAGAGCTACACTATATTACCAAAAGTATTGGGACACCTGCCTTTACACGCACATGAACTTTAATGGCATCCCAGTCTTAGTATGTAGGGTTTAATATTGAGTTGGCCCACCCTTTGCAGCTATAAGAGCTTCAGGTCTTCTGGGAAGGCTGTCCACAAGGTTTAGGCGTGTGTCTACGGGAAGGTTTGACCATTCTTCCAGGTGAGAAGGCCTGACTCGCAGTCTCCGCACTAATTTATCGCAAAGTGTCCAATTGGGTTGAGGTCAAGACTCTATGCAGGCCTATCCATGTCTTTATGGACCTTGCTTTGTGCACAGGTGTGCAGTCATTTTGGAAAATAAAGGGGCCATCCTCAAACTGTTCCCACAAAGTTGGAGGCATGAGATTGTCCAAAATGTCTTGGTATGCTGACACCTTACGAGTTCCCCTCAGTGGAACCAAGGGGCCAAGCCCCACCCCTAAAAAAACAATCCCACACCATAATCCCCCCTCCACCAAACGATTTGAATCAGTGCACAAAGCAAGGTCCATAAAGGATGAGTGTAAACGCAGATGTCCCAATACTTTTGGTAATATACTGTAGTGTACATAAAGCTGGACGTGCCTCCACCAAAAAGTGCGGCGGGCTCTACCAGACTTGCTGAATCTTCCAATACACATTATTAGAAGCTCACAGTGTGCAGTGAAATCAGAATAAGCAATTTCAGTAGAAGAGTAGAGCCTGTACAACTGTTCAAGACTAAAGAAAAGTCTGGAATTTAGCTTCCAAAGCAGATAAGCACAGCGTGAATCACATCAGCAATATTCGATTAGCCGACACATCTGCAAAAACAACATTTGTTCATCTCTAATTGCAAACAAGCAAGTGTAGTTAAAATGAGGCCACTGTCTCTACAAAGCTAGATGTTTCGAATTCCAGTACACCACCTTCCAGGAAGATGCTACATGACTGAAAAAAAAAAAAAACCCTATTATATTATGACTGTGCCGCAGCAGACATTGTTAGCATGGCGCTGAGATTGGAAACATCTGATTCTCAGAGGACAATGCTGATAATTTAATCTGAGCAAGAAGTGAACACAGGTTTTCGTCTGTATCAATATGCAGGTTTTCCATCACAACATCCAGCAATCGTAGGTTTATAAACGTGTTACATCCCCAGCATGGATGAAATTTTCTCTATTCCAGCGCTGATGGAAAATCTTGATTTGGCAGACGAGGTTTCCTCGCCCGTGTCCTCGGCAAATGAAATTCAGATATATCGCTGCCTCTGAGGGCTTGCTGTAGAAATGGTCTAATGTAACTACTTGACGATGAGAATAAGAACAATCCAGATCCTTGTCTTATCAGTTCTTGCCAAAGAATCTCTCATAGGGACTCTAGACCTGCAGCCCGAAGTACAGATAGTTTAATAATACATTATTGGGCAGGTTTCCTTGAAAAAAAGTTGACTGTCATCCAGCCGTTATCCAAAATTCCTTTGCCAACATTTCCATTGGAGGTTTTGACAAATGAGTAGTGAAAAGATGGCATCTCAGGTTAACCCATGGACATCGTCAGCAATTTCTTTTAAAAAACGAAGTAGAGGTTTTCATTTAAAACCAAGGGAATTCCATATGCTATATTTTTATTAATTATGATAAGCCTTTATTTATAAAAAACAGATAATAAATAAAGAGACAAGAGGATGGGGATCAAGAGTTGTTGCCTAAAATGTCCAACAAAAAGCTTTCATTTTTCGAGAGAATTGGCTTTATTCTTCAACAAAATCCTGTGTATTTCGGGAGCTCAACATACCCCCTTAATCTGGGCTTGTCAAGTGTTAAGTATAGGGTGAGGGATATCATCCTGGATGGTATGTTGGAACCCAAGT
Organism: Lithobates septentrionalis; assembly: GCA_037952835.1. Lineage (NCBI taxonomy): Eukaryota > Metazoa > Chordata > Amphibia > Anura > Ranidae > Lithobates > Lithobates septentrionalis. The sequence continues at coordinate 694,650 of JBBDGP010001769.1, read as the reverse complement.
AGGCAGGAATAGATCATGTAGGTTATCTTTGCCTACTTGGGTTCCAACTTACAGTAGAGGACAATATCCCTCACATGGGATATCGTAGAGAATAGATTAACTTTATTCTTCAATAAAATACAGTGCATTTCAGGGCCTCAACAGTCCACCTTTATCAGGGCTTGTAGAGCAATAACCATAGGGTGAGGGATACCAGTTTGGACGATATCCTTCACCTGGGATATCGTCAAGAGAATAGATTGAATTTATTCTTCAACAAAATCCAGCACATTTTGGGGGCTCAACATTCCTCTTTTATCAAGACTTGTAAAGCAATAACCATAGGGTGATGGATACCGTTCTGGACTGTAAGTTGGAACCCAAGTAGGCATAAATAGATCATGCAGGTTATCTTTTTCCAAGTGCCTAGATGATATGTACATGCCTACTTGGGTTCCAACTTACAGTAGAGGACAAGATCCCTCACATGGGATATCGTAGAGAATAGATTTACTTTATTCTTTAACAAAATGCAGTGCTTATCGGGGCCTCAACAGTGCACCTTTATCAGGGCTTGTAGAGCAATAACCATAGGGTGAGGGATACCAGTTTGGACGATATCCTTCACCTAAGATATCGTCAAGAGAATAGATTGAATTTATTCTTCAACAAAATCCAGCACATTTTGGGGGCTCAACATTCCTCTTTTATCAAGACTTGTAAAGCAATAACCATAGGGTGATGGATACCGTTCTGGACTGTAAGTTGGAACCCAAGTAGGTATGAATAGATCATGGAGGTTATCTTTGTCCAAGTGCCTAGATGATCTGTACATGCCTACTTGGGTTCCAACTTACAATAGAGAACAATATCCCTCACATGGGATATCGTAGAGAATAGATTAACTTTATTCTTCAACAAAATACAGTGCATTTCGGGGCCTTAACAGTCCACCTTTATCAGGGCTTTTAGAGCAATAACCATAGGGTGAGGGATACCAGTTACAGCCCAAACTGGTTTTGGACTGGTTCTGGACTGTAAGTTGAACCCCGAGTAGGCATGAATAGTTCATGTAGATTATCTTTGTCTGCATGATCTGTACATGCCTACTTGGGTTCCATGTTACAGTAGAAGACGGTATCCCTCCTCTGATGGCTATTGCTCTACAAGCCTTGATAAGGGTGAAATGTTGGATTTTGTTGCAGAATTAAATATTTTGTGGACGGTTTTGAACTAGTTTGGCACTCCCACACTTTTATTGCTCTACAAGCCCTGCTGAGGGGAAAAGTTTGGATTTTGTTGCGGAATAAAATATTTTATGAACTGTTCGAACTAGTGTGGCACTCCCATATTTTTAATTTTTCTAGTGATCCAGTAGTCTAGTAATAAAAAATGTTAAATAAAAAAAAATACTTACACTGCTTGCATTTAAAAACAATTATATTTAATGATGTATTAATGCAAAGACAGAGCAGCATCAACTTGTGTCTTTTGTGTCTATTTGGAGTTTACCTTTAAAGAGACTTTGTCACCACTAAAAAAGAAGAAAAATGTTGAAATGCTTACTAAGGCTACTTTCACACTGAGGTGCTTTACAGGCGCTACAGCGCTAAAAATAGCGCCTGTAAAGCGCACATCCTGTGTCTCCAGTGTGAAAGGCCGAGGGCTTTCACAATGGAGCGGTGCGCTTGCAGGACAGTCAAAAAAGTCCTGCAAGCCGCATCTTTGCAGCGCTATAGGAGCGGTGTATTCACTGCTCCTAAAGCGCCCCTGCCCATAGAAAACAATGGGGCAGCGCCGCAAACCCGCCGGCAGAGCGCCGCTTTGCGGCGCTTTGCGGGTGGTTTTAACCCTTTTTTGGCCGCTAGCGGGGGTTAAAACCGCCCCGCTAGCGGCCGAATAGCGCCACTAAAACGACGGTAAAGCGGTGCTAAATATAACGCCGCTTTACCGCCGGCCCCACTGTAAAAGTAGCCTTACAGTTTTTTTGAAATAGGAAGTTTATAGCACAGCCCCCTCTCTCCTTGTAATGCCCCGTACACACGGTCGGACATTGATCGGACATTCCGACAACAAAATCCATGGATTTTTTTCCGACGGATGTTGGCTCAAACTTGTCTTGCATACACACGGTCACACAAAGTTGTCGGAAAATCCGATCGTTCTGAACGCGGTGACGTAAAACACGTACGTCGGGACTATAAACGGGGCAGTAGCCAATAGCTTTCATCTCTTTATTTATTCTGAGCATGCGTGGCACTTTGTGCGTCGGATTTGTGTACACACGATCGTAAATTCCGACAACGGATTTTGTTGTCGGAAAATCCGATGGAAAATGTGTGATGGAGCCCACACACGGTCGGAATTTCCAACAACAAGGTCCTATCACACATTTTATGTCCGAAAATCCGACCGTGTGATACGGGGCATTAGTCATATGCCGCGTACACACGATCAGACATTCCGACAACAAAATCCATGATTTATTTGCGACGGATGTTGGCTCGAACTTGTCTTGCATACACACGGTCCCACAAATGTTGTCGGAAATTCCGATCGCAAAGAACGCGGTGACGTACAAAACGTACGACGAGCCGAGAAAAATGAAGTTTAATAGCCAGTGCGGCTCTTCTGCTTGATTCCGAGCCTGCGTGGAATTTTGTGCGTCGGACTTGTGTACACGTGATCAGAATTTACGACAACAGATTTTGTTGTTGGAAAATTTGAGAACCAGCTCTCTCTCGGAAATTCCGACAACAAATTTCCGATGGAGCCTACACACGGTCAGAATTTCCGACAACAGGCTCCCATCAAACATTTGTTGTCGGAAATTCTGACCGTGTTTACGCGGCAATAGTCTTCTCCTCCTATGGGAGTGTCTAATTACTTTCTATATGCTTGTAATGTTTTTTGCAGCTGCCAGGGAAGGGCAGAAGGGGATTACTATAGAGCAGCGATTCTCCAGAACTTGTGTCCCCATTGGAAGATTTCCCCTCTATTACTTTTCTAGGGGACAACCTAAAATTTGGGCTTTTCCTTTACTTTCACTTTCAATGATAATGGTAAACAGAACAGGTAGAGAGGGTGAATCTCCTTAATGGGGGCACAGACAGCAATAAAAAGGGGCAAGCGCTCTAATCCATCTCCACTTTATCCAAAACTTTAAAAAAAAAGTTGCTTTTAGCTATACTTAAGGAGGAACTGCAGTCTGCTCACATAATTTGTAATACAAACATCTTTGCCATTCTGAAGCTTCCTTCCAACCACTTTGCATATTATTTTATATATACTGCGATTCTGTACTTGCCAAATATGCTGCAGAAATCTCCCTCCACTGAGTCTGGCTGCAGCCATTTTAGCTGTGGGCAGCTGAAGCTGCTGCCTGTTCACTTCCCGCATTTACACAGACACACAGAGGCACACCTCCAGCTCTGCAGCCTTCATTGGCCGTCTTATGACTCAACCCCCCTCCCTTCCTACCAAACTCTCACCAGAGTGAGAGAGAGAGCTGTGCATGATGTCATAAGCCTAGGCTAATGACCAGACAAGAAACAGGAAGTGGGCTGTATAAGGGATTTTTTTTTTACTATACAAAGTTAAAACTAAAAGGGCAGAAGATTTAATAGATGGAAAGTTGAAAAAAATACTGAAGTTCCACTTTAACCACTTGACCTTTGGAAGATTTACCCCCCTGAACAGGCCATTTTTTAAAATAACGGCACTGCGGTACTTTAACTTACAATTGCACGGTCATGCGTTGCTGTACCCAAATAAAATGTATGTCCTTTTTTTTCCACAAATAGAGCTTTCTTTTGGTGGTATTTGGTCACCTCTGAGGTTTTTATTGTTTACACGAAAAAAAAAAAAAAGGCAATTAGAAAAAACGCGCCCTCAACACGGAAGTGCTGGATCACGTACTAGGTATGTGATCCAGGGCAGCAGAGCCACCTTTAAGTGATATACGGCGGCGAGGTGGGTAAAGTGCCAGCTTTGTTGGGGATGATGACAGCCCATCCAAAATAGGGGCACACAGTAGCAGTCTCAGGGCTTTGTGAGGATAGCCTTTACAGACTAATACAATGTCTAAATGCTCTATGTTAACCTCTTGCCACCTGCGCTATAGACGAAAGACGGCTACAACGTGGGCCAAAATTGCCGGGAGGGCGCCCATGTACGTCCTCTCGTACACCCCCTGTGCACCCCCCGTCCATGAGACTCAGCTGACCACAGATCTGAGTAAGGGGCCGATCCCGGCCCTTTAGCACATGCTCAGCTGTCAGCCAATGACAGTTGATCACGTGATGTAAAAAGAAGACGGTAATCGGCTGCCAGCGTGAGGAGAAAAAAAAAAAGCAGATCACCATCTTGTGTAAACTGGGCATCGGTACCACACACTCCAGACCCACTGCTGCTAAGTGCCCAGCAGTGCCACCTATCAATGTCCACCAGTGCCACCTATCAGTGCCCATCAGTGTTGCCAATCAGTGCCCATCAGTACCTCATCATCTGTGCCACCTATCTGTGCTGCCTATCAGTGTCACCTACCAGTAATTATCAATGCCCATCAGTGCCATCTATCAGTGCCCGTCAGTACCATGTATCAGTGTCCTTCAGTGCCGCCTATCAGTGCCCATTATTGCCTCCTGATCAGTGGACACCAGTACTGCCTTATCAGTGCCCATCAGTGTCACCTACCAGTGCCCATCAATGCCCATCCGTGCCATCTATCAGTGCCCATCAGTACCATCTATAAGTGTCCTTCAGTGCCGCCTATCAGTGCCCATTATTGCCTCCTGATCAGTGGACACCAGTGTTGCCTTATCAGTGCCCATCAGTCCCACTCTAATGCCCCGTACACACGGTTGGATTTTCTGACGGAAAATGTGTGATAGGACCTTGTTGTCGGAAAATTCGACCGTGTGTGGGCTCCATCACACATTTTCCATTGGAATTTCCGACTCACAAAGTTTGAGAGCAGGCTATAAAATTTTCCGACAACAAAATCCGTTGTCGGAAATTCCGATCATGTGTACACAAATCCGACGCACAAAGTGCCACGCATGCTCAGAATAAATTAAGAGACGAAAGCTATTGGCTACTGCCCCGTTTATAGTCCCGACGTATGTGTTTTACGTCACCGCGTTCAGAACGATCGGATTTTCCGACAACTTTGTGTGACCGTGTGTATGCAAGACAAGTTCGAGCCAACATCCGTCGGAAAAAATCCATGGATTTTGTTGTCGGAATGTCCGATCAATGTCCGACCGTGTGTACGGGGCATAACAGTGTCTATCAGTGAAGCCTATCAGTGCCCATCAGTGTCACCTATCAGTGCCCATCAGTCCCGCCTTATCAGTGCCTATGAGTGAAGCCTATCAGCCTATCAGTGCCCATCAGTGCAGCCTCATCAGCGCACATCAACGAAGGAGAAAAATTACCTGTTTGCAAAATTTTATAACAAACTATAAAACAGTTTTTTGTTTGTTTAGCAAAAAATAAAAACCCAGTAGTGATTAAACACCACCAAAACAAAGTTCTATTTGTGTGAAACAAAATTTTAAAAATTTAATAGGGGTACAGTGTAGCATGACCGCGCAATTGTCATTCAAAGTGTGACAGCGCTGAAAGCTGAAAGTTGGCCTGGGCAGGAAGGGGGTTTAAGTGCCCGGTAAGCAAGTGGTTAAATGCACATACAATCTTGAAGATTGTTATTCAAATGAATGATCTGGCCATAGGGTCTCTTTAAGCTTTGGACACCAACTCATTGGGAACAAGGGAATGGCAAGGAGGAATATGAAAGGGACATAAATAAAATCGCCTTCAATTAAATGTTACAAGAAACCCTCGAAGTGTGTGCTCACTAAAAATACACAAGCTCCCCTTTAAGAAGCAAGCCATATCTTTTTTGATATAAAGTTCTTAATAGCTCAGCTGTTTTACATCTAAAGTCTGTAGATAAAGTACACCCCATAAAATATTAAGAGTATCGTTTATGTATTATGAAGGAAAGGCTTTTATAGAGCGTTTTTTTAAGCCTAGTCGCAGACTGTGACGTTACGGTACAGTATGTACAAAATGATTACAGTCTACGGGTGGAATGCCGTGTGATGTGACTGGGAACATTAGAGCGTCCGGCTGACATTGTTCATCATCTTCGGAATCGAGCGCTAGAAAAACTCTTTCGGGGCAGTGCTTCATTGCACCTGTAAATTCCACTGCGCACGCCGTGCCGCGCACCGGCATAAATGATTTTTTATTTCGCTGCAATAGGAGAGCTGGGTTGAAATAGGCTTGGTATTCACGAGCCATCAGGCAAATCCATACACCATCCTTGACTCCTGCTCTGGGGGAATTTATCTTTGTGTGCACCTTGAAACAAATGGCCGGAGAGATTTAAGCCTCGGCCCCGCCGTGGAGCGCTGATGGTTTTTCAAAGGTCTAGTAAGCTAATCCATCTCCTCAGGATCAGCAGGCCACATTCGATATGGAGAACGGGTTTCCCAAGTGGGAGCCGCAGCAAGTGTGATAGATTTTCATGGATTCTGCAGAGAATCGTCTGCCTAGCAATGGATGGGGTAGACACGGAGTGGATATGAGGAGCTGTGCTTTGCCCGGTGGCGGTGATGTTTTAGAATTCCTCTCGGCGTTGATTTTATGAGACCTCAGTTCTTGCCCTAAGCAAAAATTTACATTGGGCTAATACGGTCCTAAAGATAAACTCCAGGCAGGTATCAAATATATTAACTCATTAATAAAGTATTATATTTATTTTTTTAAGCAGTAACCAGTGTAAGTACCATGAATTTAACTTGGTATTGGCCTTTTATAGTCTATTGTGCAGAGCACAAGGGGGAGGGGAAACAAAAAGTAGCACAAGGTGCCAATCAGGTGTGTTGCAGTGCATGGGGCAGGGCTTTTTTTTTCGGGAACGCAGGGGGGACGCAGTTCCAGCACCTCCAGCAATGAATACATGTAATGGCAAGGGGTTCTCGGGTGTGCTGACTGGTCTTTTGATGCTGGCTGCTGGGGGTCTATTGTTGTTGGGCAGGTCTATTATTGTTGGTGGGTGATTGATGTGATTTACTGTTGCTGGTGGGTGATCTATTGTTGCTGAGGGGGTTGTATGTTGCTATTAGAGATCTATTGTTTGGGGGGGGTCTATTATTGCTGGCTGCTGAAGGGTCTATTGATGCTGACTACTGGGAGATCTATTGTTTCTAGGGGCATTTTGTTGTGGGGGGGTCTGTTGTTGCAAGGGTTTATTGTTGCTGGGTGGGGGGGGTCTATTGTTGCTGATTGCAGGGGATCTTTTTTTACTGCTTTTCTTGTTATTATTACCAAATTCCGTACAAGTTGTCTGGAACCACTACATAGGAATTGGTTCTGTATTCTCTAAAAGGGACAATACTGGGAGGTGGGTAGGGGATGGATCCAAGGGACAGCGCATGGAGGTGGGAAGGGGGCAGAGACAAGGGGTGATACAAAAGGGGGGAATACCTGCACCTATTGTCTGAGGAAAAAGGCCCTGGCAAGGGGTATGCTGATAGGAGGGGGGTGCAGAGTAAGTCATAGATGAGCTCATCAGTCTGTTACTTCTCCTTTTACTGTCCAGTTTCAGGGTGGGAAAGAGACTTGTGAATGAAACTGAAACTGCAGGAGAGAAAGAATAGGTCGCCAACAATGCTAGTCAGGACTGTTCTGTCTGAAAGAGCCATGTAAATCTCAAGACTGGATGGACAGAAATACAAATCTTTTGATAAGTAATATAGCTCCCTTTGCCAGGGAGCTCATGCTTGGTTGCTCTCTTTTCCATCCAGTCCTGCAGCACCTTGACCAAGCAGAGTTGGTCCGTGTGGCAGGCAACCATTACCAGATACAAAATCAGTAGGCCATACGTCACTGAGATTGCTGGGCTCTAATATTTAGATTGTCACTGGTACTTGCCTAGGCTGAAGAGCCAGTGCCACTACCACGATCCATCACTAACCATCTAAGAGGTGCCAAGGGTTTTGGGTCTGGTGTTCTGTGATTGGGCCTAATAAGTTGCAGGTTGAGGAGTTCCAACCACAACCAAAACTCTGGAAGGCTACAGCAGCACTTCAATTTTGATTGTTTGCTCTACCAAGGCAACCAGAGACATAACTTGTCTCGGCACAAATACTGAAAATGAGAGAGGACATAGGAAGTAGGGTTGGGCTTAAAGTGGAATTCCAGGCTATACTTATCTACTCTTAATCCTGTTCTCACCACCCTTCTACTGTAACTTACATTTTACCTACCCTGTAGAAAGAAGATGCTTATACTTACCTATTCTCAGGGCACTCCAGTCCGGTCACGTAAACTCTCCAACGGCTGGCTTCAGGGGAAAAGAGAGAGTGCTGATAATGGCTGGAATGCCTGGGCTGTGACATCACCCATAGACTTACTATGGAGCATCTGTTGTTGGCTGCCTCTTCTCTCCCCTAAAGGCGGCGCCATGAGAATAAGCATGTATAGGCATCTTCCTGCTACAGGGTAGTTAGAGTAGGAGTAGGAAGAGGGGTGGGGGCAGATTTAAGACTAGATAGTTATAGCCTGGAATTCCACTTTAGGGTTTGGTTCTAACACGTGTTAAGACCAATCTTTAGCTGCTTGGGTGATTGGTGAGAGCCAAACATTGTGTGTAATAACTGTATTACTACTGATATTATACATAACAGCTTCCCACTGTTAATGGATGTTAAGGACGCTGGTGGGTCCAGGCACTGCTGGGTCCCTCACAACCAGTGATATCACCAGCTCCATTCAATTACATGGTCAGGAATCTCCAATCACGTAAGCAAAGGGGCAGGCTGGTGGTGACAAATATGGCCAGTGCTATAGAATAAATAATCTGGCCATGTCCATATTTGGTCAATGATGTCATCACATCCCTGACCCCTTGTACAGTATATAAACCTAATGACAGCTCTGGAGAGCTTCCATTCGCTGCAGGAGTGTGGCATGAGCAGAAGGCCAGCATAGCAACTTTTTTTTTTTCTTTTGACAATTGTCAAGGAACGTTCATCATGATTAATGCTGGACTTACTGCACTAGAGTGTTTTTTTTTTTTTTTTGAGGGGATGGGGGGTTATTTTTTTAATAAAGGAATTGTAAAAAACTTGTGGGTATTTTGTTTACAACTGACTTTTTTTAAATGCATTTTTTTTGCCCATCCCATTGTCTTTAACATGGAGAAAATTGATTTGACAGAAGGAGCTCCCATAAATTTCATTGGGGTTTCAGAACCAAACCTTTGAAATGTTCATCCAAACCTCTGTGAACTGAAACCCGACGTGTTTGGCTCATCCCTGATAGGGAGTAACACACTATATATTTGTGGAACCCTGACTATCAGACCTATATGGGCTTGCTGGACACCCTGTTTCAAAATGATGGGTAATAATATGGAGATGACCCCCCTTTGAGGCTATAACAACACCCCACCGTTACCAAAATGCTTTGGAGCATAATTTTGGGGATGTGCGCTCATTCAACCAAATAAGCATTTGTAAAGTCAGATACTGACTGTACTGTTGAACAAGAGGACCTGGTTCGCCATTGGTGTACCAAATTATCTCAAAGGCTCTGTGTAGGCCACTCCAGTTCCTCTACACAAAACTCATCAAACCATGTCTTTATGTAGAAGGCTTTGTACACAGTCATGCTGGAACAGGTAAGGACCTTCCCCAAACTGTTGCCACAAGATTGGAAGCGCACAATTGTTTGTCGCTTTATCGAGAATATCCATTTTTTGCCCCACCGAATAGCATAATTAAAGAGAAAATTCCACCACTCAAGCTTTAGTCCCTTAATCTCTTATGAAATAAAAAGCAGATGGAAATCTTTTGACTGTAAGCACATATATCTCTTTAATATGCCTGTGATCTTTCTGACAAAGCTGGGAATAACAGGGGCACAGGAAGCTGCAAGTTCTGCCATGGAATCAAAGGGCCCTCTGACCTGCTGGAGCCAGCAGCACAGAGATGGATGCGGTCTGACCTGCTTCCCCCCTGCTTGCCGGCCTAACACAACACATGACGCATGTTCAGAATAAATATAACCAGCAGCTGTTTGTGTTTCTGAATTAAAGCCAGTATGCGCGGACACTGAGCGATACACGGGGACAGCAGGTGATGCTCCCAATTGTTGCGGCAGCCAAATTGCATTTTTCCGCCGCCAAGCCAAAAGAAAGAAAGTAGCGCGGCTTTCAATGGATGCGTTAAAAGCCCCCTTTGTGTGCAGGGAAATGTTGTAGTGAAGAAAACATATAAGAGGACAAAAAGCAAACCATCTGCGTAAACAAGCGAAGAAAGAGACCAGCAGAAAAAGTTGACATTGCCACCACTTCCTCAGAACGCAAGCAGCTCCAGATCACACATTTACCAATAATCCTTTGTGACTAACCATAAACGTACCATGGAGCACCAAAACTATATGCTGAAATGGAGCGAAGTAGTAGTAGTATTTATATATTATTATTATTATTATTAGTAGTAGTAGTAGTATTTATATATATATATATATATATATAATTATTTTTTATTATTATTGTTATTAGTAATAGTAGTAGTAGTAGTAATAGTTGTAGTAGTAGTATATATATATATATATATATATACCGGTATATATATATAATATATATATATTATTATGAATATTATTATTATTATTAGTATTTATATATTTTTATTATTATTATTATTATTAGTAGTAGTAGTAGTAGTGGTAGTATTAGTAGTAGCAGTAGTGGTAGTAATAGTATTTTTATATTTTTATTAATATTAACCAAAACTATATATGAAATGGAGGTAGATAGATATCATCATTATTATTATTAGTAGTAGTAGTATTTGTTACATTATTATTATTATTAATACTATTAGTAGTAATATTAGTAATAATAGTAGTAGTAGTAGGCGGCGGGAGTGGGGGGGAGGGGTGTCCCCTCGCACTGCTTGTAATAACAGCCAAGCGGCTATTGAGCCACATCGGTTGTTATTACAATGAAGCCGACCGTCCGCTGTAAAGAACGGTACCAGGGTGATGCCTGCAGCTACATGCATCGCCCCGGTAAAACCCCTTGAAGCAATATCAGTCATATCGGTCTAGTTTGTGACCGATACCGATTTTTTGGAAAATGCTGATAGCAGCCTGCAATAATCGGCCTTACCGATAATCGGTTGATCCCTAGTAGTAGTAGCAGCAGTGTTAGTAGTAGTATTTTTATATTTTTATTAATATTATTATTCATTTTTATATTTTATTTTATTTTTACAGTATCTCACAAAAGTGAGTACACCCCTCACATTTTTGTAAATATTTTATTCTATCTTTTCATGTGACAACACTGAAGAAATGACACTTTGCTACAATGTAAAGTAGTGAGTGTACAGCTTGTATAACAGTGTAAATTTGCTGTCTCCTCAAAATAACTCAACACACAGCCATTAATGTCTAAACCGCTGGCAACAAAAGTAAGTACACCACTAAGTGAAAATGTCCAAATTGGGCCCAAAGTGTCAATATTTTGTGTGGCCACCATTATTTTCCAGCACTGAATTAACCCTAGCATATTAAATAAGGGCATTTATCAGTGCATCCCATTGGGAAATAAATTTAAAAGAGTGAAGAAAAGTCCTGGATGGTTTAACTATATTGTAAAATGATATAAAAGCAAAGGAGAAGGCCTTCAAAAAATACAAGGCTGAGGGATCATCATCTGCTATCAGACTTTACAAAGAATGCAACAATATATGTAAGGATGCAATTAGAGCGGCTGAGATAGAACACAAAAGACATATAGTGGAGGAGAGCAAAAAAAATCCCCAAAAATTCTTTAATCACCTCAATACAGGGCACTTGCACCCCCTTCCTGCCCAGACCAATTTTCAGCTTTCAGCGCTCTCACACTTTGAATGACAATTACTCAGTCATGCAACACTGTACCCATATGAAATTTGCGTCCTTTTTTTCACACAAGTAGAGCTTTCTTTTGGTGGTATTTAATCACTAGGGTTTTTTTTATTTTCTGTGCTATAAATAAAAAAAGACCGTACATTTTGTGAAAAAAATGCCCTTTTCTTTGTTTCTGTCATAAAATTTTACTAATTATTAATTTTTTTCCAAAATTTTGGCCAAAATTTATACTGCTACATATTTTTGGTAAAAATAACCCAAATTAGTGTATATTATTTGGTCTTTGTGAAAGTTATGGAGTCTACAAACTATGGTGCCAATCACTGAAAATTGATCATTTCTGATCAGGTGAATCTCATTTCTTGAGACACTAAAAAGTCAGGAAAGTACAAATACCCCCCAAATGACCCCCTTTTAGAAAGTAGACATTCCAAGGTATTAAGTAAGTAGCATGGTGAGTTTTTTTAAGTTGTAATTTTTTCCCCACAAATCTTTGCAAAATGAAGATTTTTTTTTTTTTTTACAAAATTGTCATGATATCAGGTTATTTCTCACACACAGCATATGCATACAACAAATTACACCCCAGAATACATTCTGCTACTCTTCCCGAGTATGGCGATACCACATGTGTGAGACTTTTACACAGCCTGCCACATACAAAGGCCCAACATTGAAGTAGCACCATCAGGCGTTTTACGAACATAACACATCTCATTTCTCAACCACCTATTACATTTTTTAAGGCCCTGGAGCACCAGGACAAAGGAATTGCCCACAAAATGACCCCATTTGGAAAGCAAACACCCCAACGTATAATCTATGAGGCATAATGAGTCTTTTGAACAGTTCATTTTTTTTCCCAGAAGTTTTTGGAAAATGTGGAAAAAAAATGAAAACGCATATTTTTTTTTACACAAAGTTGTCAATTTATAAGATATTTCTAACACATGTATATAGCACACACGTGTATATAGCAAAAATTACACCCCAAAATACATTCTGCTACTCTTCCCGAGTATGGCGATACCACATGTGTGAGACTTTTAGGAGCACGTTCTAGGAGCCTAAGTTACACATCTCATTTCATTCCTACCTATCACACTTTTAAAGGTCCTTGAGCACCAGGACAATGGAATTACCCACAAAATGACCCCATTTTGGAAAGCAAACACCCCAACGTGTATTCTATGAGGCATGGGCTGCAAATAGGTACTCGGTTACTCTGATGGGCTGGAGACAGGTACTCGGGTAAATTGATGAGCTGTAGACAGGTACACGGGTACTCTGATGGACTGGTGATGGGTACTCGGGTACTCTGATGGGCTGGTGACAGGTACTCGGGTACTCTGATGAGCTACAGATAGGTATTCAGGTACTCTGAAGGGCAGTGACAGGTACTCAGGTACTCGGTACTCATATGAACTGTGACAGGTACTCAGGTACTCATATGAACTGTGACAGGTACTCAGGTACTCAGGTACTCATATGGACTGTGACAAGTACCCAGGTACTCATATGAACTGTTACAGGTACTCAGGTACTCATATGGACTGTGACAGGTACCCAGGTACTCATATGAACTGTGACAATTACCCTTGTACTCATATGGACTGTGACAGGTACCCAGGTACTCATATGAACTGTGACAAGTACCCAGGTACTCATATGGACTGTGACAGGTACCCAGGTACTCATATGAACTGTGACAATTACCCTTGTACTCATATGGACTGTGACAGGTACCCAGGTACTCATATGAACTGTGACAAGTACCCAGGTACTCATATGGACTGTGACAGGTACCCAGGTACTCATATGGACTGTGACAGGTACCCAGGTACTCATATGAACTGTGACAAGTACCCAGGTACTCATATGGACTGTGACAGGTACCCAGGTACTCATATGAACTGTGACAAGTACCCAGGTACTCATATGGACTGTGACAGGTACCCAGGTACTCATATGAACTGTGACAGGTACTCAGGTACTCAGGTACTCATATGGACTGTGACAAGTACCCAGGTACTCATATGAACTGTTACAGATACCCAGGTACTCATATGAACTGTGACAAGTACCCAGGTACTCATATGAACTGTGACAAGTACCCAGGTACTCATATGAACTGTTACAGGTACTCAGGTACTCAGGTACTCATATGAACTGTGACAAGTACCCAGGTACTCATATGAACTGTTACAGGTACTCAGGTGAACTGTGACAGGTACTCAGGTACTCAGATGGACTGTGACAGGTACTGGGGTACTCAGATGAACTGTGACAGGTACTTTGATGGGTGGTGACAGGTCCTCTTTATTGGGTGGGCAATCAGTGTGTGTTGGTGAACACTGTAAGCTGTAACGAGATGTTACCGCAATCTCCTTCTCGCACATGTTGTGTGAGGAGGAGAACCGGTAACATCTCGTTACCGCTCTGTATTTACATTTAGTGATCGGCTGTGAAAGGATCACAGCTGATCATGTGGTAAACAGGCGCTGGCCAATGGCTGTTTACCAGCGTCGGTGATGAGCAGTGTTCCCGGGAACATGCTGCCACCGACGTGCACGCGCAGTGCGGTCGCGAGCATGCGCCATGCAAAGTGGGGCAGTACCATCTGTGATCGGCGACTTCGTGATGGCGAAGGTATTGAATTTATTCTTCTCCTCGGTCTTAACGAGGGAATTGGGGAGCTTCAGTAACCAAAACTGAATTGTTTATCCTCATGACACATCACAGGAAGCACCTCCATGGTTAACAGAGGACAGAATTAAAAATAGACTTGGGAAACTTAACTTTTATAAATCACCGGGACCAGATGGCTTGCACCTGAGGGTACTTAGCGAACTCAGTCAAGTAATTGCCAGACCATTGTTCCTAATTTTTACAGACAGTCTACTGACTGGAATGGTACCAGCTGATTGGAGAAAAGCTAATGTAGCACCAATATTTAACCACTTCAGCCCCGGAAGATTTGGCTGCTCAATGACCAGGCCATTTTTTGCGATACGGCACTGCGTCACTTTAACTGACAATTGCACGGTCGTGTGACACTGTACCCAAAGAAAATTGACGTCCTTTTTTTCCCCACAAATAGAGCTTTCTTTAGGTGGTATTTGATCATCTCTGCAGTTTTTATTTTTTGCACTATAAACAAAAAAGAGCGACAATTTTGAAAAAAAACACAATATTTTGTACTTTTTGCTATAATAAATATCCTTAATTTTTTTTTAAAAAAGCAAATAAATTTTTTCCTCAGTTTAGGCCGATATGTATTCTTCTACATATTTTTGGTAATAAAAATCGCAATAAGCGTATATTGATTGGTATGCGCAAAAGTTATAACGTCTACAAAATAGGGAATAGATTTATGGCATTTTTATTATTATTATTTTTTTCTTACTTTCTTAATAATGGCGGTGATCTGCGATTTTTATCGGGACTGCGACATTATGGCGGACACATCGGACACTTTTGACACATTTTTGGGACGATTGACAATTATACAGCGAGCAGTGCTAAAAAAATGCACTGATTACTGTGTAAATGTCACTGGCAGGGAAGGGGTTAACCACTAGGTGGCAATCAAGGGCTTAACTGTGTTCCCTAGTGTGTGTTCTAACTGTGGGGGGAGGGGACTGAGTATAGGAGATGATAGATCATGGTCCCTAGCTATTAGGAACTCACGATCTGCCTCTCCTCTCCTCACAGAACAGGGATTTGTGTGTTTACACGCGATCGCGCGCCTGCTATCCTGCTCAAAGGAGCCGACGTACAACTACAACTGCTCGCGGGATTGTGCTGACCAGCCGCAGTATAATGTCGGCGGCTGGTCGGCAAGTGGTTAAAAAAGGCCCAAAATACATCCCTGGGAATTACAGACCAGTTAGCCTAACATCAATAGTATGCAAGCTCTTGGAGGGTATGGAAAACTGTATCATTATCAGTAATTAGCATGGATTTATGAAGAATCGTTCTTGCCAAACCAATCTATTAACCTTCTATGAGGAAGTGAGCTGCCATCTAGATAAAGGAAGGCCCGTAGACGTGGTGTATCTGGATTTTGCAAAAGCATTTGACACAGTTCCCCATAAACGTTTACTGTACAAAATAAGGTCCATTGGCATTGACCATAGGGTGAGTACATGGATTAAAAACTGGCTACAAGGGCAAGTTCAGAGGGTGGTGATAAATGGGGAGTACTCAGAATGGTCAGGGGTGGGTAGTGGGGTTCCCCAGGGTTCTGTGCTGGGACCAATCCTGTTTAATTTGTTCACAAATGACCTGGAGGATGGGGTAAACAGCTCAGTCTCTGTATTTGTGAATGACACTAAGCTAAGCAGGGCAATAACTTCTCCGCAGGATGTGGAAACCTTGCAAGAAGATCTGAACAAATTAATGGGGTGGACAACTACATGGCAAATGAGGTTTAATGTGAAAAAATGTAAAATAATGCATTTGGGTGGCAAAAATATGAATACAATCTATACACTGGGGGGAGAACCCCTGGGGGAATCTAGGATGGAAAAGGACCTGGGGGTCCAGTAGAAGCTGCTGCTAACAAAGCAAACAGAATATTGGCATGCATTAAATAAGGGATTAACTCAAGAGATAAAGCGATAATTCTCCCATTCTACGAGACTCTGGTCCAGCTGCACCTGGAGTATGCTGTCCAGTTCTGGGCACCAGTCCTCAGGAAGGATGTACTGGAAATGGAGTACAAAGAAGGGTAACAAAGCTAATAATGGGTCTGGAGGACATTAGTTATGAGGAAAGGTTGTGAGCACTGAACTTATTCTCTCTGAAGAAGAGACACTTGAGAGGGGATATGATTTCAATTTACAAATATCGTACTGGTGACCCCACAATAGGGATAAAACTTTTTTGCAGAAGGGAGTTTAACAAGAAACGTAGCCACTCATTAAAATTAGAAGAAAAGAGGTTTAACCTTAAACTACGTAGAAGGTTCTTTACTGTAAGAGCGGCAAGGATGTGGAATTACCTTCCACAGGCGGTGGTCTCAGCGGGGAGCATCGATAGTTCCAAAAAACTATTAGATAAGCACCTGAACGACCGCAACATACAGGGATATACAATGTACTGTATATATTGGCCTATAACACTCACTTTTTCACCATGAAAATCGGGTGCAAATATTGTGTGTGTGTTATACGCCAATACTTCAATTTTAGCTGCCTTGTAGGGGACAGGGAGGGGGGCGGGACGAGCGCCATCAGATTACATACAGTGAGAATCTCCTGTTTACTTGGCGGTCTCTGTAATGGGAAGTCCCGTCTCCTGGGCCGCCATTGGACCACTGTTCTGTCTATCATAGGAGATTCTCACTGTATATAATCTGTCGGCGCTCCTCCCCCCCCTCTAGGCTGCAGATGGGCATCGATCAGGCTGCATTGATGGAAATGGGGAGGCTGCTGCATTGATGGCAATGGTGAGGCTGCTGCATAGATGGCAATGGTGAGGCTGCATTGATGTGGACTGATGAGGCTGCATTGATGGCACTTGTGAGGCTGCAGATGGGCATTGATCAGGCTGCATTGATGGGCAATGGTGAGGCTGCAGATGGGCATTGACCCTTATTTTGCTTCAAAGTTCCTTATTTAAAATTTAAGTTTTTTTCCTGAAACTTCCCTCTTAAAATGAATGTGCGTGTTATACGCCGATAAATACGGTAATACTGTTATATAATCACACACATAGGTTGGACTTGATGGACCTGTGTCTTTTTTCAACCTCACCTACTATGTAACTATGGAGTTCACCAGAGCTGGGGTCCTGGTAAAGAATATATATATATATATATATATAAATATATATACTGTATATGTACCTTACTTGAGTTCCCCTGTGTGCCCAGCATTCTCATTCTCTCATAGTGGCGCCTCCTATGGCTATCTGCCCCACCTGGAGAGACTGGATACTGATACCCAACTGGCAGCACCCCAACACAGGGTGGCCCTTTGCCCTGTCCTGTTGGGTAGTCAGAGACAGGGCTGTAGCCCAGTCACACCTGCTTGTGGTCTCGCCTGACTGTCCCATATCTATGCTGCCCTCCTTACATATGCAGCCCATTTGTTCTTCCATACCACCCCAGTGAACCCCTCCAAGTACAGGATCAGTGATGTAAGAGCAAATTCAGCACTTCTAGAGCCAGTAGGCTCCCCTCTCAGGGGCTCCAGGTCCACCACATCCTTCTGTTCATTTTCCAGTGCTCTGTCTGCTTAGCCAACACACCCATCACCTGCCTCTACCCTGCCCACTGGTACACAGGTGCCAGCTATGTTCTGTGCAATGGAACTATCCTACTATACTTCCATGTTCCAGTTCCGTCGTTATCCTCCCATCTGCTTCAATTCAAAGATGTCCACACACTGGGAGAAGTCCTTCTTCCAGCCTATGACTGTAGTGGTGCCCATGTGTACTATTGTGCCCACATGCACTGCACCCCCTGGGTGACATGCCAGGCACTGATCTCCTCCACAAGACACACATAGCCATCACAGCTGGAATCTGTCCACTCTACTGCTGGTACTGAACTGTGATGTACTTTCCACTGGGTGGCTTTACTCTTTTGAAATTTTGTATCATCAAAATTTTGCACCCCACGCTGTGCCACTACCCCAAGATTTTTCCATTTAAAACAAAGCTCAGGTCATCAAAAGAGTTATGAGATTGGCCTAACAAAGTTGAAGAGGGGTTGCCAATAAGTATGCTTATAGTCTTGTCTAGGTTTAGTTAAACAAAATTTTGAATCATCTATGTTTTTTTTGTCACGGATACAGTTGGATAGGAGAGAAAAATCCAAACTGGAATAATTGTAACCACGCATGACTGCCAGGCAATAAGCATTTTCAGTAAGGAGTCAGCAATGGCAGTCTTTGACTTTGATCACTTCTGTCACAGATCTTCTGCAACATGACAGCCAGCCGTATTATTCATATCTGTTTTTATTCTGCTCAGTCCTGGCATGGATTGAATGGGGCCAGTCATATAAGCTGTCCATCAAATGTCACTTCTGAGCAAGCATACATGATGAGATTACCTTCCTGATGCAGCCTGATTATCCAATTAGATTGGGTATTACGGCCCCGCTAATCCTGACGTGATATGGTATAAAGCGCACATGACATTAACGTGGAACGGGATATCAGCTATTTCTGTCACACCACTGACGAGAAGCTGTGTAGAACACATTGAGAACACTGAAGGTCCAAATTAAAGCTTTGAAAGTGTAGTAATCAGTTTAAAAAATATATTCCAGCTCCCTAAGGCTTGTAGGTGCTTTGGAACTATATCATGAATTTTAAAGTGAACCTATCATCTATTGCTATTACAGTTATCAACCAGAACATCCTTCACAGTGTGACTCTCTGATTTCATCTCACTTTGTTACTAGAAGCCTGATCCCCTGACATCTGGGGTAAGACCCACTAATTTGCCTGCACACTGTTCAAAAGGAAAAATGTTAATGACCACCAAAGTAATAATCCTGGACTTAGGCAAGGCCTAACCTATATAGGGACCCTGTCTTAAGCTGGAGTGCCCTTAGTCTAAATTTTGTATTGGCACCTGGGCTCATTTTTGGGGGGGTTGGGTTTGTTGGGTTTTCCCTAAGCCCAGGACATTTTTTTTTTTTGCTTCTACCTCTTGGGAACATTCTATGGTATATAGAGTAAGAAGATATGACTATTTATTTCATCCCATCCAATCACTGAGAGATTTATTCCATTGATGTAGGCTGAGAAAGGGAATAAAGATTTGGGGAGACCTTCTAGAAAGGTCCTCCCCTCCTTGACTTTGTCTGGAGAGGTTGTGTGTGAAGGAACCAGTCTTGGCCTCTTAGGCCTGCTGTCTGTGGAGGGTGCTAGTCTAGAGATTCTTGCCTTTTAGGGCTGCTGTCCGGAAATGGTATGGGTCTAGAGGACCTGGTCTGCAGCCTGGAGATGGTATATCTCTAGAGCAGTGGTCTCCAAACTGCGCCCCATGGGCCAGATGTGACTCTTTGCTTGCCTTCATCCGGCCCTTGGGGCATTGTTCCTCCCAATGATATGGGGCACTATTCCTTCCACTGACACCCATGATGGAGCACAATTTCTCCCACTAATACCAACAATGGGGCACTATTCCTTCCACTGACACCAATGATAAGGCACCATTTCTCCCACTGACACCAATAATGGGGCACTACTACTCCCATTGACACCAACGATGGGACACCATTTCTCCCACTGACACCAACAATGAGGCACTATTCCTTCTCCCACTGACCACAGGCGCTTTGTAATTTTTGTACTTCCAACGACCATCGATCCTGGGTCGTTGTCTACTCCCAATGATGCCAATGATTTTCTACTCCCACTGGCCATAGTCCAGCCCCCTTAAAGTCTGAAGGACACTGGCTCTATGTTCATAAAGTTTGGAGACCTCTGCTCTAGATAGAGGTTCAGATCATGCGTCTTAGTTCTGCTGCCTGGGGAAGAAAGCTGAGGTTGAACAACAGTCCTGTTAGCCAATTGCCAGTCTTGGATTAAAGATCTACAACTAGCCCATGAGTTGGGTGCAGATACCTAAAGGTAGCCTGTCTGGCCTACCTAAAGAGGCATAAAGATAACAAGAGTTCACTAAGAAGATACTAAGGAGTGGAGAGAATTTTTGCTACTGTTTTGGGAAAACCTGTAAAAACACCAACCCTCTAACCCCTAGACATGCAAATCAATGAGATCCATCAAAAGAAGAACGATGTGGAAATCTGTCTGTCAGTAACTGCAATGCCCTGTACACACGGTCGAATTTTCAGACAGAAAATGTGTGATAGGACCTTGTTGTCAGAAATTCCGACCATGTGTGGGCTCCATCACACATTTTCCATCGGAATTTCCGACACACGAAGTTTGAGAGCTTGCTATAAAATTTTCCGACAACAAAATCCGTTGTTGGAAATTCCGATCGTGTGTACACAAATCCGACGCACAAAGTGCCACGCATGCTCAGAATAAATTAAAAGATGAAAGCTATTGGCTACTGCCTCGTTTATAGTCCCGACGTACGTGTTTTACGTCACCGCGTTCAGAACGATCAGATTTTCCGACAACTTTGTGTGACCGTGTGTATGCAAGACAAGTTTGAACCAACATCCGTCGGAAAAAATCCATGGATTTTGTCGTCGGAATGTCCGATCAATGTCCGACAGTGTGTACAGGACATTAGTGTGTTGATGAGTGTTGGAATGCAGCTACAGGGCACATCACCAATAGGAACACTAGAAGGATCTGTAAAATCAAGCAGCTCTTTTTGGGGCCAGTGCTATCCCTAGAAGCTAGGGAATTTAGAATTCTAGTAAGGTGCACGGAAGAGGTTTTTCTAAAGATTAATGGTTTGATGGCACATTAAAACTTATACACAGCCATAGGCTTATGCCCTTGTACAGCACTGCCATTCATTATGAAAGGCACCCAACGCATCACAACAGTACCCCTGCCCAACATTGCACCGCAATGGACATGGAGTGGGAAATGTGGAAACAAAAAGTTACATTTTGGTTGCAATTGTGGTGCGTTGACAGCCTATTACCAATTATTGAGCTGCCATAAAACAATGCACGTTAAGGCTTTTGTGGTAATGTGTTAAGCTATAACAGCTATAATATGTCAAACACAAGACCCGTGGGCCGAATTTGACGAGCCAGGCCATTTCATGTCACCAACGCACCTTTCCTGCAGCTGTGGCACCTGTCTCTTCTCTGCCCTACCCCCAGTCTTAGCAGTCAGCAGCAGAGAGGAGGACAGAAGTCCTCCTACAGATCCTGTGCCTCACTGTGCAGCTGCAGCATCCCCTCTTTGCCTCCCCTGGTCTCAGCATTCAACAGACTATGGCAGCTGACTCCAGCCCTCCCCTGGTCTTCCTCCAGAACCTGCACTTTCTGTTTCCCCGCTCCACCCCCAGCTTCTTCCCAGCAGCAGCACAAGGTAAAGGTCATGCACTGTGATGTAAAGGAGGGTGGGGGATTCTTGACTTCTGATGTAAGGAGGAGTGAGGTGTTCTGGATATCTAGTCTTACAGATACCACTGGTCTTTTGAGGCCAACAATAATGCCCATGCGGCCCACAATAAATATGAGTTTGACACCCCTGAGCTATAACATGCAAATGGACCCTCAATATCTATAAATGCTGACAGGCTTCCTCTAAAGAGGCAAAAAAAATAAAATTTGCTGCATCCACTAATCAGGCAATGTTGTACCTGTGTTTAAAATATGAAATCTTAGATTTGGCCACTCACCCGTCACTTTATTCACTGAAGCATTCCAAGCATTCCAAAACAGATTCAACAATATTTAGTAACATCTGGATTTTGGAAGTTTTTAATGGGAAATGCAGCTTAATGTAACATCTGTCATATTTTGTAAAGTGGTGAATGTTACAACATCGACTTTGTGACACTCGCAGGAAAGTACAAATGTAGGCGATGATTTTTGCTGGCTAAAAGCTTATTCATCAATTCACCTAGCTATGTACTATAAATTCATCCTTCATTGGCTGTCTGTAACATTCTCCATAAATCCTTTAATGGCATCTGGATTTTCAGAATTGCCATAAACATACAGTATGTCAGTGGACCTAAATCCAGATATATTTTTCATGCTAAGTGCATGTCTGCTACGTAATGTGTCAGTGTAACACTTCCAAGTATTGATTATGGCTTACAGAGATCAGAGTGCCCCCCCTGACAATGCCTTTGTCTGCTTTTCTCTCTGAAAGGATGGCACCATCTTTGTTTAGGTGACATCCAGGGTCACCAGATACTTGCTGAATGATATGAAGTTTCTCACCTTGGGAGTTAACACAATATTGCAGTCCTATCACTGGGGAGAGGAGACTAAGGAAATGCTTCGTTCTGCCCGCTGTAGACTGATACCATCATCTCAGGCTAGGCTAAGTCATTGGGCTGGAGCTTAAAGAGTAATGCCGCGTACACACGGTCAGACTTTTCGGTTACTAAAGTCCGACAGCCCGTACGACAGACTTTCGACAGACTTTTGGCGTACTTGCGGCGGACTTTCTAAAGAATGGACTTGCCTACATACGATCACACAAAAGTCCGACGGATTCGTACGTGATGACGTACACCGGACTAAAATGAGGAAGTTGATAGCCAGTAGCCAATAGCTGCCCTAGCGTGGGTTTTTGTCCGTCGGACTATCACACAGACGAGCGGATTTCTGGGTCCGGCGGAGTTACGACGTAAAGATTTGAAACATGTTCCAAATCTAAAGTCTGTCAGATTTGCGACTGGAAAAGTCCGCTGAAGGTCCGGTGAAGTCCACACACGATCGGATTGTCCGCCGGATTTGGTCCGTCGGACCAGTCCGGTCGAAAAGTCCGACCGTGTGTACGCGGCATAACTCCACTTTTGTTGAGAAAAAAAAAAAACAACATTCTCCTTTGGGTGATCTACACTATATTGTCAAAAGTATTGTGACACCTGCCTTTACACGAACATGAACTTTAATGACATCCCAGTCTTAGTCTGTAGGGTTCAATATTGAGTTGGCCCATCTTTTGCAGCTATAACAGCTTCAACTCTTCTGGGAAGGCTGTCCACAAGGTTTAGGAGTATTTCTATGGGAATGTTTGATTATTCTTTCAGAAGCGCATTTGTGAGGCCACGCACTGATGTTTGACAAGAAGGTCTCCGCTCTAATTCCTCCCAAAGGTGTTCTATCGGGTTGAGGTCAGGACTCTGTGCAGGCCAGTCAAGTTCCCCCACCCCAAACTCGCTCATCCATGTCTTTATGGACCTTGCTTTGGGCACTTGTCCAAATCATTTGGTGGAGGAGGGATTTTGGTGTGGGGTTGTTTGTCAGGGGATGGGCTTGACCGGTTAGTTCCAGTGAAGGGAACTCTTAATGTGTCAGCATAGCAAGACATTTTGGACAAATTAATGCTCCCAACTTTGTGGGAACAGTTTGGGGATGGCCCCTTCCTGTTCCAACATGACTGCGCACCAGTGCACAAAGCAAGACTTGTGTAGCTCCCTCGTCCCTAAAATAGGGTTACGGGTGAATTTAGTTACATTGGGTGGTAGCTAGCCTGGCTAATTGGTAGTGTTTAAGTGTCAAATGACTTCTGTGTTAATTCCATTTGAGTGTGGCACCTCCCTTTTTTAAGTATGTGGCACTGTTGCTTTTGACATTAGTATGATGAGCTACAGTGAATGCAAGTTATGGATAAACATACTTTTCTCAGCCAATCCTATTTTCTGCGTTGGATGCTGGGAAAAGCTATTTAATAGAACAAAGTCAGGTGACCAATTCAGTCTTCCAGCCCAGGGCTTCGGCCTGGGTGGATGTGTGTACAGTTCTTGGCTGCTAGGTCTGAAGCCTGAGGCCTTTCCAGGTGGCTGCCGACTGCTAGGCCTGTCCGAGGCCTATCCGGGTGTTCAACTTTGTTGCAGAGGAAAGCCTGCCAAAGATCCAGAAATGATTCTAGAGGGATGGAGTTCTAAGGAAGCACCAGAGGGGACTATTCATGAGCTGGAGGCTATTAAATGGCTGGGAGGACTTCAGAGAGAACTTATCCAATGGAATCAGAGCATGAAGCTGTGAGTAACGTTCAGTTACTAGAGGAGACAGCCTGTCCTACAAAGTACAGATGTGCTGGTTTACCTTATCGTTATTGCCTGTTGCTGATCGTTATCAAGGGTGTCCTGTACCCGATCGCCTCTCTCCCACATTTTTCCTGTTCAAGAAATAAACTTCACTCTGTTTAAAGCATGAAAGTGACTGGCGCCCAATGTTCTTTTCTTGTTCATCACCCACCATGCCAACAAACCTGCACCCTGAGAATGTATGTCAGCCATCCCTACCCTCAGTAGTCACCATCAGGCTCCCGGAAAATTGTGTTAGGCGCTACACATGGATGAGCGAGTTTGGGGTCTGCTTCTGGAAGAATGGTCAAACATTCCCATAGACACACTCCTAAACCTTGTGGACAGCCTTCCCAGAAGAGTTGAAGCTCACATAGCTGTAAAGGGTGGGCCAACTCAATATTGAAACCTACGGACTAAGACTGTAATGCCATTAAAGTTCATGTGCATGTAAAGGCAGGTGTCCCAATACTTTTGCAATTTTTGGAATACAGTATGGGAGCGTGGAACCCCCTAAACTTGCATGAATGCAATACATTCCAGAAGGGTTGTTAATCAAGATCAAGGCTGAGTAAGGGAGTGCCGGCAAAGCTGACTATTGTACTACAATGCATGTGTTGACATCCTGTAGTTCTGATCAGCCAGATCACATATGCAAACTGACCATGCCAGTGTGGGTCTTTTTTTATGCTTGGCATGGCCCGGATTGCATAGGAAGGGAGGATCTCCAGGTATTTCCTAGTAAAAGACTGATGTGTCACAGATACTTGTATAACGAACAAATTTAATTCACGCAATAATGTTTTTTAGCTTTACACACGCTTTAACTACACACAGTTGGAGCATTGCAACATCATGTGTGATTTAGCTCAACTACATGCTAATTGTGTTTATGCCATATGGAGACATTTGTTCCATCTGTTTAGTGATCGATCGATATTCTTGGCAATTTGAGCAGCACAATGGAGCTAAAAATTGTCTTTATAGCTTCAGCATTACAGTAACATGCATGCCAAATGGATGGGTCTGGGTCTCCTACTGCAAAGCTTTGCAAGGAAGTTACAGGGCTGTCAGGAGTAATGGTTGTCCTGGGTTTGGTCATGCATTATCAGATCACAAGACCAAATGAAGGCTGTGCATACGAATGCATCACTGTATCTTGCACCAGTTCTTTGGTTTTCCTACACTGCTCTATATTGAGGCATCAGGCGCATAGTTTAATTCAGCCTGGAAGACTGAGGACACCATGTGAGTGCAGAGTGTCATAGGCCCATCATCGCGGCATTGAGGACTCCCATACAATGATGACATTATCACGTCACCACCACTTTCTTTAGTGTTGAAGACCCCCACCACCACTGAAGAAGATAAGAAGACAAATAGGATGCTGCTTGTCAAGTGACCAGTCTGAAGACATTTGGAAAATGTATATGTAACACCCTCCTAGTTAAGAGCAGGCTGCCAGGTAAAGTTTGGCTCCCCTGTACTCAGTGGAACAGGGGTTGATTAGTTGGGGCGGCTCAGTGATTCACAGGCTGCTGCTCTGCTGCTTCCTCCTGTCTTCTAGAGGATTTAATAAGTATAGTTGGAGGAAGAGCAGACCAGGCAGCCTGAATATTTTTGGAACTCCAGCCAATCCCTGCGGAGGTGTGCCCAGAAGGTGGAGGGGGAGCCCAAAAATCATATGAGACCTGGGCAGCAGAGTGCAATGTTCCTGGGTCCAGTTCTGCAACAGGAGACCCCTGCACAGGGGCTCTGCCGGTGGTGCAGGATCCCCAAGAAAACCTTGAAGACATTAAGGTCCCAGATGGGCTTAGCTGGGGGGGTATTCATGGATCCATTGTCCAGGAACCAAGTTAGGTCAGGAGGAAGCTCACTGGAGAGGAGGAACCTGGTGGGAAAGAGCTCAACTGTCCGGCGGTGGTGTCAGTCTATATCTCTCTCACTAGGAAGAGCCTGGTGGATATCAGCAGGAGGCAACCAGTGATTCTGTGGCTATGTGAGTATATGGTCCTAGTGCTGGGGAGAAGTGAATGTGTAGCTTTTAAACTCTTGAGGGAGTAGTCACCAGCAGCATTAGGAATTTTACGGACCATTCAGTGTGTGCAGTGCAGCCAGAAGTGCAGCCAGTAATGTGTGAAGTGCAGTCCACAAATTGTTCAACTGCAGTTTATCAGGGTATCCCATGCTCCCCATCCCTATCCAAGTTGTTTATTCCAATAAAAACCCTAAAAAGAACCCCTCAACTGTTTTCTGAGCCAGTGGAGGTTTAATGCTGAAGAAGAAAATGCTGTGTGCACTCTAAAAGGGGGAACTAGGACCAAATTCACCAGCGACCCTTTAGGGGATGCACTATATATATACTGTATATAGCATAAAATACTGGGGGTCTCTGAGGCAAGGGTGGGGGGTAAAGGGGAAACTAGGTGGGGGAGCCTGGAACCTGGAATTTAGCTTATTACTTTTGCTGCCACTGACGTAACTATTACGACTGCACTGGCATGTAAACAGGCTCTTGTAGCATCCATGAGTTTGTTTACTCCTAAATGTTGGCTTCCCAGTATAAGTGATCCAGGGAAGGTGGAAGATCAGCAATCATGAACAGAGAAGCACTCAGCTCTGAGCTCTTCCAGGTTCACAGCTGTCAAACTCTAGCTTTCTATGGTCAGGGAAGAAGCTGATCCAGCACAATTTTCTCTCAGTCTACTTTAACAGAGTGCTGAGGTGACATTGAAGGTCTAATAGACCCCTGAGGTCTCCTTAACCTACCCTGGCAGTTTTCCCGAGTGTGGCTCGGGGGTTAAATTTCAGTACCATTAGCGGTAACCCCGAGCCACACTCAGGATTTCATTGCAGGATCCTGGTGCAGCGTACTTACCTTGTCCCTAGGATCCTGCGATGCCCCCCTGTTGTGTCTGCGGGCTCTGTCCTCCGCCCTGATGTCCCGTGTGCTAGGCTCCGTTCCCCGCGATACCACAAGTGTTCGGCGCAAGGAATAAAAAGCACAATCCAAATGGCATGACACTATACAGAATAACCTCTAAAATGTAGTCAAGAGTACTAAAAATATAATAATGATGATAGTTGTTAAGTCAAGTAGTCCATATTATAGTACAGCAAGGTAAATGATGGGAATGGTGTATGAAGTCCACATTCACGGCAGCCTTCCGGTGGGAGTGAAAACCATAGTCCCAAAAAGACACTGCAAAACAAGGAAACGGAGGCGCCTCTGGGTGCAGACTGTAAAACAATTTTTAATAAAAAAGGCAACAACATAGTTTGCACTCACATTTGAGATGAAGATATCAGGCATTTAAAAAGTCCCAAGACAATCAAGGGGGTCTGTGAAGTCATCTCTCTCTGCCGTGGATGTATCCTCTATCTGGTTCACAGGCGCTGGATGTACTGATGGCCGGCAGCGAAGGGGAACACCAGAACGAGGCTTGGGAAGCAAGCGAAGATCCAGGCGAGGGTAGATGACGTCACACCATGTGCGACGCGTTCTTGAGCCGGCTAGCCGTGAGTGGCGTGACGGCTGCGTTCCTTTGTCAAGCTTCTGCGAGGGGGCGGAGCCCAGCGGCATATTCAAAAAATTGAAAATCCATAACACATACAGTACACTGTAATCTTACAGATTACATTACTGTATGAAATCATTTCACATCCCTTTTGTCCCCAGTGCTTTGTCCAATGCCCTGCATGCAGTTTTATATTATAAATACTGTTCTTTCTGCCTAGAAACTTGAGATTGTCCATAGCAACTAGAAAGTGTCCCTTTACGTCAAAAGTGGTTTTAGACCAGCTAGAAAACAGCGATAATAAATTAAAACACTTGCAGAATTGAGCGATAGTGAATCGTGGGGAAATAAATTTTATTATTATTATATTATTATTTTTTATAAGTATTTATAGTTATTTATTATATTATAATTTATGATTTTGTGTTTCAAACTTTATCATACCCGGGATATCTACTAGACTCTTGGTTTGGACAGATTTAAGTGTGTTATTGCTAAGAATTACAGGCCTACAATATAAAACGCCAAATTTCTATGCAAAACAATTGTACCGCTTTGAGACGCAAAAATCTGACATAATGATACCGCCAGGGAGGCTACAGAGTAGCTGTCACCTGCACTATGCTATCATAAAAGGAGGCCCCCAGTTCCCATGTACTTGATCATAAAAATGCATTCACTCTTTACTCTAAATTAACAAGCTGTAAAGGCTTTTAAAGCATCACTTATAAACTATTTTGGGCACCATTGTTTCATGGGCAAACAGAATTATGAGGCTTGACATATTTGGTTTCTATAGATAAAAAGGAATAGTCCAAAAAAACAACAAAAAAATGTTTGCTGCAATATTCACTTTAAATCTAAAGAGCTTCCCTGCAATACCTTTTCATGCGGATAGATGTCCTCAGTATGATGGCCAGCATAATTTAACTCACTTCCTCTGAGCCCAGGTCATCCTGCATGTGCCCCAAGGCTTGTGACTCCACAGTGAAAGGAGAAACAGCACTGTGATGAGCACATCTCTCTGTCACCCTGCTCTCTCCTCTTATCAGCACGCTTCTTGTCAGCGCATGAACTGATTGGCTCCTTGTGCTGCTTCTTTCTCTCACACTCCAGCCCTGCCCTGCAGAGATTGCCAGAGGCTAATACCAGGTTGCATTTAGGTATTTACACTGCTTGTATTTAAAAAAAAAAATAATACATTTAATGGAGTAGTAATGATTACGGAGCTGAATGAATTTTTGTCCTTTATGTTTGTCTTGCATTCAGCTATAATACAAAGCTCTTGCTATATCTCATGCGGCTCACGCTCGCGGTTTGGACGCTGCTGAGAGAAGGGATAACGTAATGCATTTAGTGAACAATTTGGAGTATCTCTCCCATCAATTTGTTTCATTTTTATATTCTGGGACAGTCTCACTATTCTTCAGAAATTAGAAACTTGCTTTTTAATGAGGTGTTTTTATTCTTTTTTCTTGGGAGAAATCGATAAGCCTGCCAGGTTTGCTTCATTCCGGAGAAGGGATCGAATTCTGCTGCATCATTGGGACAGGTCGCAATCATCTCCAGAGTGGGCTGATGGCTTTACATGGGAGGCCAGGAAAAATGAAAAAATATTTCAGAGGTTGTAGTTTCCAAGATTTTTTCTCTTCTTTTAAAGGCATATTATAATCTCTTTACATTTTTATGTGAATATTGTGCTTCTCATGTCATATTATGTCAAGGTGTGTTAAAGAGTAAACCTGATCACTTATAAACTATAACATGTTCTTTCTGAAATAATTAAAATGTATTTAAATCCTAATTTTTCAATAAAATAATACCTGGTGATCCTGCCATGAGGGTCTTTGTTTAGGCATGTTCTATAATACTAATAATACTAATAAATACATATAAATCATTATGCAAATGTTTATACATATATATATATATATATATAAAAATATATATGGGGCATGGCCATCCGGTGACATCATCAGGAGAACCTGCGCCTTGTGACGTCACTGCCCCGTCATGCTCCATGCGGTGACGTCACAAAGGGTGGGGTCTCCAGATGATACCACCGGATGGCCACGCCCCATGGCTATATAAGTAATGGCACACGCCGAAGCTAACATTACAATGGGAGCTAGTTTCTGGAAAACTTAAGAAAGGACCAGTAGAGGAAGAAGAAAACAGAGAGAGAAGAACCAGAGGAAGAAGACATTACTGGAGAGAGAAGAACAGGAGGGAGAAGAAATCGGAGGGAGAAAACACATTGGGGCTATTTTAATAAAGGACTTTGTGAAAAACATGTATACTGGTTTTATTTATTTTTGGGGGTGAATAGGTAGGGGAACAATGTACCCCATACTCATTCACATAGGGTGGGGGCCGGAGCCTGGGGGCCCCCCTTGTTAAAGGGGGCTTCCAGATTCCGAAAAGCCCTCCACCCGCAGACGGAGATGCCCTTGTCCCCATCAACATGGGGACAAGGTGCTTTGGAGGTGGGGGGTTGCAAAGGATGGGGAGATGGTGAAGGTATTGAATTTATTCTTCTCCTCAGTCTTCACGAGGGAATCGGGGGGCTTCAGTAACCAAAACTGCAGTGTTTATCCTCATGACACATCACAGGAAGCACCTCCATGGTTAACAGAGAACAGAATTAAAATTAGACTTGAGAAACTTAACATTAATAAATCACTGGGACCAGATGGCTTGCATCTGAGGGTACTTAGGGAACTCAGTCAAGTGTTTGCCAGACCGTTGTTCCTAATTTTTATAGACGGTCTACTGACTGGAATGGTACCAGCTGATTGGAGAAAAGCCAATGTAGCACCAATATTTAAAAAGGGCCCAAAATACAGCCCTGGGAATTACAGACCAGTTAGCCTAACATCAGTAGTATGTAAACTCTTGGAGGGGATGATAAGGGACTATATACAATATTTTAGTAATGAGAACGGTATCATTAGCAGTAATCAGCATGGATTCATGAAGAATCGCTCTTGCCAAACCTACTAACCTTCTATGAGGAGGTGAGTTGCCATCTAGATAAAGGAAGGCCCGTAGACGTGGTGTATCTGGATTTTGCAAAAGCATTTGACACAGTTCCCCATAAACGTTTACTATACAAAATAAGGTCATAGGCTGATTACATGGATTGAAAACTGGCTACAAGGGCGAGTTCAGAGGGTGGTGATAAATGGGAAGTACTCAGAATGGTCAGGGGTGGGTAGTGGGGTTCCCCAGGGTTCTGTGCTGGGACCAATCCTATTTAATTTGTTCATAAACGACCTGGAGGATGGGATAAACAGTTCAATCTCTGTATTTGCAGACAATACTAAGCTAAGCAGGGCAATAACTTCTCCGCAGGATGTGGAAACCTTGCAAAAAAATCTGAACAAATGAATGGGGTGGGCAACTACATGGCAAATGAGGTTCAATGTATAAAAATGTAAAATAATGCATTTGGGTGGCAAAAATATGAATGCAATCTATACACTGGGGGGAGAACCTCTGGGGAAATCTAGGATGGAAAAGGACCTGAGGGTCCTAGTAGATGATAGGCTCAGCAATGGCATGCAATGCCAAGCTGCTGCTAACAAAGCAAACAGAATATTGGCATCAAAAAGGGGATCAACTCCGGAGATAAAACGATAATTCTCCCGCTCTACAAGACTCTGGTCCGGCCTCACCTGAAGTATGCTGTTCAGTTCTGGGCACCAGTCCTCAGGAAGGATGTACTGGAAATGGAGCGAGTACAAAGAAGGGCAACAAAGCTAATAAAGGGTCTGGAGGATATTAGTTATGAGGAAAGGTTGCGAGCACTGAACTTATTCTCTCTGGAGAAGAGACGCTTGAGAGGGGATATGATTTCAATATACAAATACCGTACTGGTGACCCCACAATAGGAATAATACTTTTTCGCAGAAGGGAGTTTAACAAGACTCGTGGCCACTCATTAAAATTAGAAGAAAGGAGGTTTAACCTTAAACTACGTAGAGGGTTCTTGTACTGTAAGAGCGCCAAGGATGTGGAATTCCCTTCCACAGGCGGTGGTCTCAGTGGGGGGCATCGATAGTTTCGAGAAACTATTAGATAAGTACCTGAATGACTGCAACATACAGGGATATACAATGTAATACTGACATATAATCACACACATAGGTTGGACTTGATGGTCCTGTGTCTTTTTTCAACCTCACCTACTATGTAACTATGTAACAATGAGGAGCCAGTGATGACCTTCATTCTTAGAAAACCCATTGCTATTGAAACAACAACTGGCTATCCATTTTGACCTACATCTAGTATTAATGGGCCATTAAATTACAGATGGCTCTGGTGTAGCTGCACATTCTGCACAAACAGTATGCTCATCCATTTGGTCCACATCTACTATAAATGTGCTCTTAAGTCCCAGAGGGCCCTGATGTAGCCACACAGTCTGCTGAAATGGCATGCCCACCCATCCAAGCAACACCTAAAAAAAATGGGCCATTAAGTCCCAGAGGGCCCTGATGTAGCCACACAGTCCGCTCAAATGACTCAAATGGCATGCCCACCCATCCAAGCCACACCTAAAATAAATGGACCATTAAGTCCCAGAGGGCCCTGATGTAGCCACACAGTCCGCTCAAATGGCTCAAATGGCATGCCCACCCATCCAAGCCACACCTAAAATAAATGGACCATTAAGTCCCAGAGGGCCCTGATGTAGCCACACAGTCCGCTCAAATGGCTCAAATGGCATGCCCACCCATCCAAGCCACACCTAAAATAAATGGGCAAATAAGTCCCAGAGGGCCCGGATGTAGCTACCCAGTCTGCTCAAATGGCATGTCCACCCATCCAAGCCACACCTAATATAAATGGGCCAATAAGTCCCAGTGGGCCCGGATGTAGTTATACAGTCTGCTCAAATGGCATGCCCATCCATCCAAGCCACACCTAATATAAATGGGCCATTAGGTCCCAGAGAGCATTTATGTAGCTACACAGTCTGCACAAATGGTATGTCCATCCCAGCATACAGATACATTAACTTTGAGTGGCCAGGATGACAGTATTAGTTGACAAAAAAAACCAGCACTTTAGTATAAGTGAGCAGTATTTAAAGGCCACTACCAATCCCATTCTGAAGATGCTAGTTGTCTTGCTTGTACATTGAGCAGCTGGGTCCTGTTCATTTTAGGTCACTGGCCTGAAACACACCTGCATAGCTCAGCTCAGACACTCTTATATACATTCTTGTTCCAGGTAAGGCACACTAAGGGGGTCTATTTATAAGGCATTCGTTGGACGCATGTCACACGCATTTGTTCAGTCTGCGTAAATTTTGGCCACAATTTCGGTAATAGGTTCATTCCTATGATTGTCAGCTCCATCTGGTGGCCAAAATGTAGTGTAGTTTTCTAAAATAACTCAATATGAAAATATACCACCTTTTTTTTGGCCACTGGAAGGAGCTGATGATCATAGGAAGTTTACAGCCAAAATTTGTGCATGTCTACCCAAATGTTTGTGACATTTGTCCAACAAATATTTCATAAATAGATTAAAGTGTTACTAAACCCACAACAGTAAAATCAGTCTGTATATGCAGTAAAGCATGCTTGTTATACTCGCTGTGAAACGGCGGTTAATCCTCTGCATTGTGTTTAAACAGAGGTCTCCAAACCCTCAAAACAAGGGGCCAGTTTACTGTCCTTTAGACTTCAGGAGGGCCAGACTGTGGCCAGTGGGAGTAGAAAAGGTCCCACCATCAGTGGGAGGAAAAGGGCCCCATCTTCGTTTCACAGGGAGGAAGTGCCCCATCATTGATGTCATTGGGCACTAATGTTGGTGTCATTGGAAGAAATTGTGCCCCATCATTGGTGTCATTGGAAGGAATTATGTCCCTTCATTGGTTTCATTGGAGGGAATTGTGCCCATCATTGGTGCCATTGGGCCCCTTTATTGGTGTCAGTGGGGGGAATTATGCCCCATTGTTGTGATCAGTGGATAAATTAGTGCTCCAAGGGCTGCATAAAAGCGAGCAAGGGGCCACCTCTGACCCCTGGGCCGCAGTTTGGAGACCACTATGTTAAAAGGCTGTTTGAGCCTGTCTTCTCTGTCTTTCACTGTCCCCAATCCATCTGTTGATAGAACAGAGCCTTGGGGGCAATCTGCACATGCTCAGTTTGATGTGTATTGCTAGAAAGTGTTTTTTTTTTGTCTTGGGAGGGTGCATGTGATCAGCACAGGGCCAATCAGCACTGTCCAGAGGGTCAGGGGTCCTGCAGCCTCATAGGACAGTCAGAGTAGAATGAAAACTCATCCTACAAGCTTTAACCAGACACTGATAGAAGCCACAAGTCTGCTATATACTGCTGATGAGAAAAGGTATTTATCAGTTTATATTTACTAAAATAATTTCCATGTTCTGTGTACTGTGGGAGACCAGATATAGTAAATGCAGGGTCCTGGGTTTAGTGACACTTTAAAGCAAGAGAGTAAGTATGACAGCCAGAAAAACTAGCTTTGCCAGAATAAGAGGAAGCAATGGCAGCCTCCATGTCTCTTCTGGAAAGATTTGCTCAGCCCTGGAAGGTTTACCCCCCCTTCATGACCAGGCCATTGTTTGCGATACGGAACTGCGTTACTTTAACTGACAATTGCACGGTCGTGCGACGCTGTACCCAAATAATATTTTGGTCCTTTTTCCCACAAATTTTATTTTTTGCGCTATAGACAAAAAAAGATCGACCATTTTGAAGAAAAAAATGTCTTTGTCAATTTAGGCCAATATGTATTCTGCTACATGTTTTTGGTAAATTTGATATATATTGGATAAAGTTATAGCATCTACAAACTATGGGATATTTGACAATAATGAGAAAAAAGTGTGGCGCTAACTCACATAATAACTAAATCAATATAATACATAAAATTAACATAGGTGATACATTCCACATGAAAAATAGTCCAATAATAATAATAAAGTTCATAAAAATATTCAAAAAATCTAAAAATCTTCACAAAGTAATCCAATCACCGTGATCCAAAGAGAAGTGCAGGAACAGGTCAATCCTTTAAATCGGGTTCCACCACAAACAGTGTGTGAGAAATACAATCTTTTTGTGATTTGGATCAAGGTGATTGGATTACTTTGTGAATATTTTTTGAATATTTTTATGAACTTTATTATTATTATTGGACTATTTTCCATGTGGAATGTATCACCTATGTGTAATTTTATGTGTTGTATTGATCTAGTTATTATGTGAGTTAGCGCCACACTTTTTTTGCTCATTATTGTCAAGTTTCAAAAGTGGTATTTTCCACTTTTCAAAAGGGGTAGCTGCACTCATAGTATATATCAACCAATTTTGTTGGCACCACCACTTGTCACTTTATATCTATTCATGTAAGCTATGGGATATATTTATGGAATTTGTATTTATTTTTATTGTTTTACTAGTAATGGCGGCGATCAGCGATTTTTAGTGGGACTGCGGCATTGCGGCAGACAAATCAGGACACAAGGTGACATGTTTGACACTTTTTTGGGGACCAGTGACACCAATGCAGTGATCAGTGCTATACAAAATGCACTGTCACTGTACTTATGACACTGGCAGGGAAGGGGTTAACATCAGGGGCAATCAAAGGGTTAAGTGTGACCCTAGGGGGTGCTTTCTAACTGTGGGGGGTACTTTGACTGGGGGGAAACAGAGATCCGTGTTCCTGCTTAGCAGAAGCACAAGATGTCCATTTTCCCCTCTGGCAGAACAGCGATCTGCCTTGTTTACATAGGCAGACCCCCGTTCTGCCTCCCCTCAGAACGATCAGCGGGTCCCGACGGACATCGTGTTCTCCGGACCCGCTGATTGGCTCCCACTGTGTCCAATCCCAGCGGCAGCAGGTCGCCGGCGGCACGCGTGCGCTCCCCAGATCCCGTGCACAAAATCACAAACAGGTACGTGATTTTGGGCAGGAGGGCCCGGCCCTGCCGCAGTATATCTGTATGGGGCGGTCCTTAACCCCGGGCGCCAGGTCGCATTTGCGACTAGAATTAGCGACCTGGCGCCTGGGGCGGCACAGCTGGGGGTATCCTGTCTCCTTGCGGACTCCGACCCCCACTGTGCGATCGCGTCGGGCAGCGCCGGCCGGTAATTGAGGCCGCGGCTTTGCGGCCTTCTTCGGTCCTTCTGGAATCTGGCGCCATCTTGTGGTGGCCGTTGGTATTACAACCAGCAATGCTAATGCAATGCTAATGGAGGCAGCGCTGTGATACCTGCCTGTTTTCACTACCCGCCCATCTCCTTCCCAAAGTGGAGAAGAGAAGAAAGTGAGTGTGGGGATAGACTTTTTTTTTTTTTTTTCGTAATAGCTTTTATTTTTATTTATTGATATTTTTAAAGTAAAAACTGTTTATTTATTTTTCTTAATTAAAATTAATTTATTTGTTATCTCCCTGCTTGGCCCCTTTCCCACGGGCTGTCTGATCAGGTTCGCCTGTCCGTTTTTCAGGCGGACCTGATCGGACCCTTAGAGCGCTTTCACACCGAGCCGTGGGGGGCGTCGGTGGTAAAGCGGCACTATTTTTAGCGCCGCTTTACCGTCGTTTTAGTGGCGCTATTCGGCCGCTAGTGGGGCAGTCTTTCTGTGTAAATTTAAGATTAGTTATTTTTTTATATTGAAAATAAAGCTTTGTCGGTCGTTTAAAAAAAAACCTGGCTCCTAACTTTTTTAGCTGGCTGCTAGATTCCAAGCAAATTTGTCAAGCCCTGCCTTAACCGCTTGCCAACCAGCCGCCGTTATAATACCGCGGCAGGTCGGCTTAATCCAACGAATCGCTGTAGCTGTATATTGGTCCCTTTAACAGCTATAGCAGGCGGTGAAGCTGATGCTCGTGGCTGCGGCCGCGATGTCCACTGGCCACCCGCGATCGCTCCACAGAGAGGTAGAATGGGGATCTGTCAATGTAAACAGACATATTCCGGTTCTATCAGGGAAGTAGAGAGAGATCTGCTGTTCCTAGTGATTAGGAACAGCGATCTCTCTCCTCCTCCAGTCAGTCCCCTCCCCCCACAGTTAGAAACCCCTCCCGGGGAACTCATTTAACACTTTGATCGCCCCCTAGTGTTAACCCCTTTCCTACCAGTGTCGTTTATACAGTAATCAGTGCATTTTTATAGCACTGATCGCTGTATAAATGCCAATGATCCCAAAAAAGTGTCAAAAGTGTCCGATCTCTCCGTCGTAATGTCGCAGTCCCGCTGATCACCGCCATTACTAGTAAAAAAATAATAGTAATAAAAATGGCATAAATATATTTCCCCTATTTTGTAGGCACAGTGGGGTAGATTTACTAAAACTGGAGCACTCAGAATCTGGTGCAGCTGGGCATAGTAACCATAGTAATCAGCTTCTAACCTCAGGTTGTTCGAAGAAGCTTTGGCAATAAAACTTGGAAGCCGATTGGTTTCTATGCAGACGTGAGCCTAATTTTACACTCTCCAGCTTTAGTAAATAAACCCCTATAACTTTTGCGCAAACCAATCAATATACGCTTATTGTGATTTTTTTTTTTACCAAAAATATATAGAAGAATACATATCGGCCTAAACTGATGAAGAAATTTGTTTTTTTTAATGTTTTTTTTTGGATATTTAACCACTTAAGGACCGGCGCACGACTATGTATGTCGGCAGAATGGCACGGCTGGGCAAATGGGCATATATATGTCCATTTGAATTTCCCGCCGTGTCATTGCGTGCGCGCCGCCGGCGGGTCGCGGGTCCTGTGGACTCGATCGCCGCGGGGATACCCGCGATCGTCTCACGGAGAGCAGGAACGGGGAGATGCTGATGTAAACAGCATCTCCCTGTTCTGCCTAGTGACAGTGTCACTCGATCTCTGCTCCCTGTCATTGGAGCAGAGATCAGTGTACTGACACACACAGCCCCTCCCCCCTACAGTTAGAAAACACTCCCTAGTACTGACTTAACCCCTCCCCGCCCCCTAGTGGTTAACCCCTTCACTGCCAGTGTCATTTACACAGGAATCAATGCATTTGTATAGCACTGATTGCTGTATAAATGACAATGGTCCCAAAAATGTGTCAAAAATGTCCGACATGTCCGCCATAATGTCGCAGTCATGAAAAAAATTGCCGATCGCCGCCAAAACTATTAAAAAAAATTATTAATAAAAATGCCATAAAACTATCCCCTATTTTGTAAACGCTATGACTTTTGCGCAAACCAATCAATAATCGCTTATTGCGATTTTTTTAACCAAAAATATGTAGAAGAATACGTATCGGCCTAAACTGTGGAAAAAAAATGTTTTTTTATATATTTTTGGGGGATATTTATTATAGCAAAAAGTAAAAAATAATGCGTTTTTTTCAAAATTGTTGCTCTTATTTTGTTTATAGCGCAAAAAATAAAAATCGCAGAGGTGATCAATTACCACCAAAAGAAAGCTCTATTTGTGGGAAAAAAAGGACGTCAATTTTGTTTGGAAGCCACGTCGCACGACCGCGCAATTGTCAGTTAAAGCGACGCAGTGCCGAATCGCAAAAAGTGCTCTGGTCTTTAGCCAGCCAAATCCTCCGGGGCTGAAGTGGTTAATATAGCAAAAAGTAAAAAAATATTGTTTTTTTTTTTTTTTTTTTTCAAAATTGTCTTTTTTTGTTTATCGTGCAAAAAATAAAAACCGCAGAGGTGATCAAATACCACTAAAAGAAAGCTCTATTTCTGGGGAAAAAAAAGAACATCAATTTTGTTTGGGTACAGCGTCGCACGACCGCGCAATTGTCAGTTAAAGCTACGCAAAAAATGGCCTGGTCATTATCGGGGAAAATCTTCTGGGGCTGAAGTGGTTAAAGAGGATAAATTTCCTGGGACAAAAAAATTTTAGGGGCAAATTCTCAAAACCTGGGGTCTGCTCCTGGGGCCCGACGATCGCCGGGCCCAGGATCGACTCACGCAGCTAATTAGCCTCTAGACTTCAAAAACATCCATGTGTTCTATGGAGAATTCCCACAAATGGTTTCCACCGTGCAGTTGAAGCTCGTCTGCCTTTTTCATCCTCGTTTCTTTCCTCGTCTCATCTTTTCATCCTAAATATAGGAGGATTTCCTAAAAAAAGATCCACACCAGTTCCCAGCGGGACTCGGTTGCTGTGTACTTTGCCCCTTGGGTAATTCCGACCTCATTAACAGATAAAAATACTCGGAATGAATTGGGAATAGGAGGGAGAACTCTTTTATGAAGCCAGCGGGTTCGTTATTTACTTTGTGTCCATCATCTGGATTGGCCCTTTGACCCTTTGAGGTATATCTCTATGATAACACCATTTCTAGTACCCATACTATTAAATGTGACAGCAATGCAGCATAATGCTCTCATAGCAATGAGAAATATATATATATATATATACCGGCATTTTATCTTAATTAATGTGTCAAGGGCTATAGCTGGCTGAATTAATGATTATATATACCCCGGAGGGAATACTTAGAATCCAGATTTTCACTCCTCTGCATGACAACATACACACAAGCTGTGGGTGGAAGGTAAAGCAACGTACCGGGTTAGAATACCAAGATTGGCCAGAGTGCCGACTTCCTAAAGCCCGACTGAACCTTCCGTTTAGACCAGCCATGTAAATTCTGGCCGTGTCAATACAAAAGGTCTGAAAAGTCACAACCTGAGTAGAAAGTCCTGTCCCCTGCCAGCATGCTGTAGAAAAAGATTGTTACTGTGGAAGCAGTGGTCTCTCTGCAGAGGTCTGACACACCCCCCTCTGCTGAGTGAGACCTAGAATAATGCAATACGCTGCAGCAGGGCTTTTATTCTCAGAGAATAGGTGCAGGTACACCCCCCTTCCGAGTCACCCCTTCTCTCTGCCCCCTCCGGGCACATCCCTTGGTTCCACCCCCTACCCACTTCCCAGTACCACCCCTTTTAACATCCTCCCGCCCGCGCTATAACCGAATGATGACTACAGCACGGGCCTTATTTGCCGGGAGGCCGTCATATGATGTTCTCCCATGCATAAGCTGCCTGCGCACCCCCTGTGGGGCGTGTGCGCGTCGCGTCTGTGATCACGAGTCTATGACCACGTGATCAGCTTACCACGTGAGCAGCTGTCAGCCAATGACAGCTGATCACATGATGTAAACAAAAAATCGGTAATCGGAAAAAAAAGCGCCGATCAATGGCTTCTGTCAGAGGGACATCGGTTCCTCACACAGAGAGTCGCGGCTGCCTCATCTTTGCCCACCAGTACCACCTGCCAGTGCCCCCTATCAGTACCCACCAGTGCCACCTACCAGTGCCCACAGTGCCACCTACCAGTGCCCACAGTGCCACCTACCTTTGCTCAACTGTGCTGCCAATCAATGCCCACCAGCACCTCATCATCAGTGTCACCGATCAGTGCTGCCTATCAGTGTCACCTACCAGTGTCTGCCAGTGCCCATCAGTGCCACCCATCAGTGATCATCAGTGCCCATCAGTGCCACCTATCAGTTCCACCTATCAGTGCCCTTCAGTGCAGCCCATTAGTGACAACCATCAGTGCCCATCAGTGCCACCCATCAGTGCCACCTCTTAGTGCCACCTCTCAGTGCCCATCAGTGCCACCTATCAGTGCCAATCAGAGCCGCCTTATCAGAGCCCATCAGTGCAGCCTATCAGTGCCATCAGTGCAGCCTATCAGTGCCATCAGTGCAGCCCACCAGTGCCACCTACCAGTACCCACAGTGCCACCTACCAGTGCCCACAGTGCCACCTACCTTTTCTCAACTGTGCTACCAATCAATGCCCACCAGTTTCTCATCATCAGTGTCACCGATCAGTGCTGCCTTTCAGTGTCACCTACCAGTGTCTGCCAGTGCCCATCAGTGCCACCCATCAGTGATCATCAGTGCCCATCAGTGCCACCTATCAGTTCCACCTATCAGTGCCCTTCAGTGCCACCCATTAGTGCCACCCATCAGTGCCCATCAGTGCCACCCATCAGTGCAACCTCTTAGTGCCACCTCTCAGTGCCCATCAGTGCCACCTATCAGTGCCAATCAGAGCCGCCTTATCAGAGCCCATCAGTGGAGCCTATCAGTGCCATAAGTGCAGCCTCATTAGTGCACATCAATGAAGGAGAAAAATTACCTGTTTTCAAAAATTTTTAACAAACTACGAAACTTTGTTTTGTTTTGTTTTTTCAAAATTTTCGGTCTATTTTTGTTTTTTTTAGCAAAAAATAAAAAAACTCAGCAGTGATTAAATACCACCAAAATAAAGCTCTATTTGTGTGAAAAAAATGTTTAAAATTTGGGTACAGCGTTGCATGACTGCGCAATTGTCAGTCAAAATGTGAGAGCACTAAAAGCTGAAAATTGGTCTGGGCAGGAAGGGGGTTTAAGTGTCCAGTAAGCAAGTGGTTAAAGAATACAGAACCAAGTATCATTTTGTGGTGATAAGTAATGTGCATGGGATTTGTAAATGATAACAAAAAAGTCATTAAATTAGATTCCCTGCAGACATAGACCCCCTCAGCAACAATAGCAACAATACCCTTTAACCACTTGAGGTCCGGGCCATAGCCGAATGATGGCTACAGCGCGGACCTCAATTTCCGGGAGGCCGTCATAGGACGTCCTCCCCTGTGCACACGCACCGCGCGCACCCTGCAGGGTGCGCGGTGTGCAAGCTGTGATCACCGAGTCACGGAGACTCGGATGATCACAGATCACAGATCCGAGTAAGGGGCCGGTCCCGGCCCCTTACCATGTGATCAGCTTTCAGCCAATGACAGCTGATCACATGATATAAACAAAACCTCGGTGATCGGTTTCGTTTTCTCCTCACGCTGACAGCGTAAGGGAGGAAAAACAAGCCGATCACCGGCTTATGTCAAAGGGACATCGGTCCCGAAGAGAAAGGAGGCACATATGCCTCATCTGTGCCTCATCTGTGCCAACAGGTGCCATCTATTATTGCCACCTGCCAGTGCCCACAAGTGCCACCTGTGAATGCCCACAAGTGCCACCCGTCAATGCCCACAAGTGCCACCTGTCAATGCCCACAAGTGCCACCTATCAATGCCCTCCAGTGGTGCCAATCAGTGCCACCTAGCAGTGCTGACATCAATCAGTGCCCAATCAGTGCCCATCACCGCCACACATCAGTGCCCATCAGTGCCGCCTCATCAGCGTACATCAACGAAGGAGAAAAATTACCTGTTTGCAAAATTTTATAACAAAATATAAAAAAAAAATATTTTTTTCTTTTTAAATTCTGTCAAAAACTAAAAACTGCAGAGGTGATCAAATACCATCAAAAGAAAGCTCTATTTGTAGGAAAAAAATGATAAAAATTTCATTTGGGTACAGTGTTGTATGACCGCGCAATTGTCATTCAAAGTGCGACAGCGCTAAAAGCTGAAAATTGGTCTGGACAGGAGGGGGGTTTAAGTGCCCAGTAAGCAAGTGGTTAATAGACCCCCACCGGCAACAATAGATCTCACAGCAGCCAGTATCAATAGACCAACTGCCTCAATAGTAGACCCATCCCAGCAGAAAATTACCCCCAACAACAACAGATCTCCCGGGCAAACAATAGAATCCCTGCAAAAATAGATTCCCTCAGCAACAATAAACCCCCACAAGCTTCAATAGATAGCCCAGTAGCCAGTATCAATAGACCGCTCCATCAACAGTAGATCCATCCCAGCAACAAATGACCCCCCCAGCAACAATACATCTCCCAGGCAAACAATAGACTCCCCACAACAATACATTTCCCCAGCAACAATAGACCCATTCCTGCAACAATAAAATAACACCAGCAACAATAGATCTCCCACCAGCCATCATCAATAGACCCCCCTCCCTCAACAAATAGATCCCAGCAGCAAACGACTCCCCAGCAACATAGGATTCCCCCTCAACAAGGATATATCCCCCACCAGCAACAATAGACCTGCAACAATAGATCCCCATAGCAGACAGCATCAATAGACCTTCTAGCACACCCCAGCACCTCTTGCCATTATATACATTCAGTGCTGGAGCTGCGTTGGTGAAAAAAAGCCCTGCCCTGCAGTATTACTTTATGCCACTAGAGGTCACCAGTCTTCTGGGTTGAATTGCAACAAGTATCTTTAATCCAATTCCTTTGAGCCCAGGCTGTCAGTTACATTCCATCTTGGGGTGGGGGTGTCATCACATTAGCCCCAGCTCAAAATATTATTAAATGGAATGGCTCGCACTTCATAATTTTTGTTTAAAGTGTATCATCAGCTAAACAGCAGATGCAAGGAATCCCTTCACTTCCTGCCCCAAAGATATGACAGGAAGTTCACCCCAAACTCGCTCATCCATGTCTTTATAAACCTTCCTTTGTGCACTGGTGCGCAGTCATGTTGGAACAGGAAGGGGCCATCCCCAAACTGTTCCCACAAAGTTGGGAGCAAGAAACTGTCCAAAATGTCTATCCTGGTGGAGGACTTACACAAAGTCTCTACTTGCTAGGAGAACTGCTAAAGCTTCCTTCTGATTAAGGTTAAGTATTGCATACAGTCTCGGGGGGCATGGAGCATAGGTCAGTACTTATAGGCCTTGGGGTCATCAGCTGATATCCACTGAGTGTGAGAAACGCAGGCTCATGGCACCAACCAATGGACCCCCTTCCATCCATCCTCCACCTTGTCTCCTCCGGAGTGCTTCTCTAGACCAAAAGAACAAGAAACCCCAGACTTTAGGGAATAGGCCCCCCCCAGCCAAAGCCATGGCTGGGACCTCAATGAACTCTCAGCAGCATCTCCTGCAGACTGCCCAGAGTGACAGAACCCCTCAGGCAGGGGCCTCCTCCTCGGGCAAGGCTACCCAGGATAAAACAGCCCCCTTCTCTAGTGCTCCAGACTATATGGACTCTTCAGCCCCCTTCTGGACACACCTCTCCAGGGATTGGCTGGGTCTCCATAAATATTCAACCTTCTCTCCCATTCTCCCTCCCACTGCACTTCTAGAACCTTCCAAAAGGGGCAGGGGGAAGCGATCAGACCAACAACCTGTGAACACTGAGCATCCTGCTCCTGCACTGGCTGCACATCATTGCATTGCACCAGCTTTCTTATCCACTTGTTGACTGCCCTATAGCAGTTTTTTCTGCTACAGGATGGCAGCTCTGCACCGGATCACATATAGTATCTCACAAAAGTGAGTACACCCCTCACATTTTTGTAAATATTTTATTCTATCTTTTCATGTGACAACACTGAAGAAATGACACTTTGCTACAATGTAAAGTAGTGAGTGTACAGCTTGTATAACAGTGTAAATTTGCTGTCCCCTCAAAATAACTCAACACACAGCCATTAATGTCTAAACCGCTGGCAACAAAAGTGAGTACACCCCTAAGTGAAAATGTCCAAAATGGGCCCAAAGTTTCAATATTTTGAGTGGCCACCATTATTTCCAGCACTGCCTTAACTCTCTTGGGCATGGAGGTCACCAGAGCTTCACAGGTTACCACTGGAGTCCTCTTCCCCTCCTCCATGATGACATCACAGAGCTGGTGGATGTTAGAGACCTTGCGCTCCTCCACCTTCCATTTGAGGATGCCCCACAGATGATCAATAGGGTTTAGGTCTGGAGACATGCTTGGCCAGTCCATCACCTTTACCCTCAGCTTCTTTAGGAAGGCAGTGGTCATCTTGGAGGTGTGTTTGGGGTCGTTATGTTGGAATACTGCCCTGCGGCCCAGTCTCTGAAGGGAGGGGATCATGCTCTGCTTCAGTATGTCACAGTACATGTTGGCATTCATGGTTCCCTCAATGATCTGTAGCTCCCCAGTGCCGGCAGCACTCATGCAGCCCCAGACCATG
Source organism: Lithobates septentrionalis (assembly GCA_037952835.1). NCBI lineage: Eukaryota > Metazoa > Chordata > Amphibia > Anura > Ranidae > Lithobates > Lithobates septentrionalis. Next base: position 649,683 of record JBBDGP010001769.1, on the reverse strand, counting down.
ACACTCCCACCACCATGCTTGACTGTAGGCAATACACACTTGTCTTTGTACTCCTCACCTGGTTGCCGCCACACACGCTTCACACCATCTGAACCAAATAAGTTTATCTTGGTCTCATCAGACCACAGGACATGGTTCCAGTAATCCATGTCCTTAGTCTGCTTGTCTTCAGCAAACTGTTTGCGAGTTTTCTTGTGCATCATCTTTAGAAGAGTCTTCCTTTTGGGACGACAGTCATGCAGACCAATTTGATGCAGTGTGCGGCGTATGGTCTGAGCACCGACAGGCTGACCCCCCACACCTTCAACCTCTGCAGCAATGCTGGCAGCACTTATACATCTATTTCCCAAAGACAACATCTGGATATGACGCTGAGCACGTGACCTCAACTTCTTTGGTCGACCATGACGAGGCCTGTTCGAGTAGAACTTGTCTGCCTACTGCAGCTCAATTTCAGGGTCTTGGCAATCTTCTTATAGTCTAGGCCGTCTTTATGTAAACAAGGCAGATCGCCATTTTGACTGAAGGGAAGGCATGGATCCTGTGTCTCTGCAAAGCAGGGACTAAAATCCATGTCTTACCCTAGTAAAAGCATTTCCACACTGTAGTAAAACACTGGCTAGGCACACATTTAATCGTTGATCGCTCCCTGATGTTAATCCCATCCCAGCCAGTGTGGTTAGTACAGTGACAGTGCATATTTTTAGCACTGATCACTGTATTAGAGTCACTGGCTCCCACAAAGTGTCAAAAGTGGCAGTTAGTGTATGATCGCTGCCATTACTAGTAATAAATAAATGAATAAAAGTGAATAAAAATATCCCATAGTTTGTAGACACGACAACTTCAACTTTTTGGGATTTTTTTTAACCAAAAATATGTAGCAGAATATATAGTTTATAGTTTTATATATATATATTTATATATGTATATCTAGATATATATATCTAGATATATATATATAGTTTTTTGTTTCAAAATTGTTGATCTGTTTTTGTTTATGGCACAAAAAATAAATAAAAACCGCAGAGGTGATCAAATACCACCAAAAGAAAGCTTATTTTATTTGTGTACAGCATCGCATGACCGTGCAATTGTCAGTTAAAGTAACGCAGTGCCGTATTGCAAAAAATGACCTGGTCATGAAGGGGTGGGGATCTTCCGGAGCTGACAATGGAGGACTGCGCACGAGCAAAATGTGTTGGTAAGGCTGCTTGAAAATATATGATTATGTTAAAGCTGAAATAAGATTTTAATTAAAAGGCGACAAAGTGGGTAGTTGGCGCGTGTGTGTGGGAGGGGGAGATTATGAATCCTTAGGGGACTTGTTCTGCCACTGGTACCATTTGTGATTTTCAGATCTGCTTCATTTTTTTTCATTGCCCACCCCCGCAAAAAAAAAAAAAAAAAAAAAGTCAGAAACAGAAAGAAATTATTGATTTACAAGTAGGAATGATTTGCAGTGGATATGGAAATGTTTGTGTTGTACGGGGCTCCCAGCTGTTGTTGTTAGACCATGCGGGATAATGTTTAGACAGCTGATAGAGAGGATGAGCTGGAACACCGCGGAGAGAGATGGGAGCCTGCCAGACGCCCAAACCAGAGCGATACAATTCTTATGTTTCTTCACATATAATTGATTTCCCGGTAAATCTTTTCCTGCCCCCTCTGACCCGCCATTGGAAACATGATCATCCGGTGTGCAGACATGGGGGGGGGGGAGGTTGGTGAGGACAGTGTGACCTTCTATAGGCTGGTAAAGGGCAAGAGAGCGTCCTGGAGTGCCGGGCTCATACCTATCTATTGGGGTACTGTCTGCATTAGTGCATTGGGGTATCTATCTATCTATCTATCTATCTATCTATCTATCTATCTATCTATCTATCTATCTATCTATCTATCTATCCATCTATCCATCTATCCATCTATCTATCTATCTATCTATCTATCTATCTATCTATCTAAATGTTATCAATCATTCTATAAATTGATTAACCACTTAAGGACCGCCCGCCGTTGTTATACGTCGCTACTTTGACATTAAATACCGCTAGCTGCCATAACCCCTGTATTTTTAAAAACAGCCGGCGGTCCTCTGTTAGATCAAAGTGGCCTCAGCGACGGATTCACCGCAAGATCACTTTTATTGGTGGCGGGAGAGGGCTGCCACCCCCCGCCTCCCGCTGTGCTCTGATCTCCTCCGCCGCTCAACGGAGCCGTCGGTAGCGGTGGAGACGATCGCGTCCACTCCCCTCACTGCTTGGATGTCGAGTGAGGGGAAGATGGCCCCCCGCTCGGCTCCAAAGCATTGGGGGGCGTAAGTGAAGTCAAACATGCTCTTAAAGGGGAATTTTTTTTTCATTTTGTAAAAAAAAAAAAAAAAAAATGACATTTCATGTTCCTTTTCTTTTTTTTATTGCATTTTAGTGTAAATATGAGATCTGAGGTCTTTATGAATGGGAAGCAGGTGTGTTAAATTTGGTGTTATCGCTCTCAGTCTCTCATACTGGTCACTGGAAGTTCAACATGACACCTCATGGCAAAGAACTCTCTGAGGATCTGAAAAATCTTATGTTGCTCTACATAAAGATGGCCTAGGCTATAAGAACGTTTCCAAGACCCTGAAACTGAGCTGCAGCATGGTGGGCAAGACCATACAGCGGTTTAACAGGACAGGTTCCACTCAGAACAGGCCTCGCCATGGTTGACCAAAGAAGTTGAGTGAACGTGCTCAGCATCATATCCAGAGGTTGTCTTTGGGAAATAGACATTTGAGTGCTGCCAGCATTGCTGCAGAGGTTGAAGAGGTAGGGTGTCAGCCTGTCAGTGCTCAGACCATACGCCGCACACAGCATCTAATTGATCTGCATGGCCATCGTCCCAGAAGGATGATGCACAAGAAAGACAAGCAGACTAATGCCGCGTACACACGGTCGGACTTTCTAGAAAGCTAGGTCCGACGTACTTGCCGCCAGACTTCCGGCGGACTACCGCCGGACTTTCTGAACGGCCGGACTTGCCTACACACGGCCGGACTTTCCGGAATCCGGTCTTCCCGATGGACTTCCGCCGGACTTTCAGAATGAACGGACTTTCCCACACACGGACAAGTCCGTTCATTTTGAACGTGACTCGGGTACGACGGGACTAGAAAAGGAATTCAATCTCGCCGCTTTTTTTGGCGAGATTGAAACCTTGCGAGCCCCGTCGCAGGCCCTTAGGTCTGGTATGGAACTTTAAGGGGAACCCCGCTACGCCGAAAAACCGGCGTGGGGGTCCCCCCAAAATCCATACCAGACCCCGATCCGAGCACGCAGCCCGGCCGGTCAGGAAAGGGGGTGGGGACGAGCGAGCGCCCCCCCCCCCTCCTGAACCGTACCAGGCCGCATGCCCTCAACATGGGGGGGTGCTTTCCTTGTCCCCATGTTGATGAGGACAAGGGCCTCTTCCCGACAACCCTGGCCGTTGGTTGTCGGGGTCTGCGGGCGGGGGGCTTATCGGAATCCGGGAGCCCCCTATAATAAGAGGGCCCCCAGATCCCGGCCCCCCCACCCTATGTGAATGAATATGGGGTACATGGTACCCCTACCCATTCACCTAGGTAAAAAGTGTTAATAATAAAACACAACACAGGTTTTTAAAATAATTTATTAAACTGCTCCGGGGGGGGGTCTTCTTCCGTCTTCGGGGGTCCCTCCGCTTCATCTTCTCCCGGCGTCCGGTTGGTTCTTCTCCGCTCTCTTCTCCCGGTGTTCCAGTTCTTCGGCCGGCTCCTCTGCTGTGTTCAGGTAGCTCTCTTGTCAGCAGAGGTCCGGACTTCTGAGCTGCTGGGCTTCTTGTCTTCTCTTCTCTTCTCTTCCCCCAGATGTTGACACGACGCTCTCTCCGGCTGGACTGGTCTCCGAGGGCTGCGTTGTGACTTATATAGGCGGAGACCCCGCCCCCATATGATGTCACAGGCCCTGGGCATGCTGGGACTGTGACGTTTTAGGGGGCGTGGTCGACCAGTGTTATCACATGAAAAGATGGAAATAAGTATTTACAAAAAATGCGAGGGGTGTACTCACTTTTGTGAGATACTGTATATGTAAGTGGTTATAAAAAAAACACTTTCAATTGTACATTCAACAGAATAAAATAATAATAATATTTTTTTTACATTCCCAAAAATATAAATTTACCAAAAATGCCAAATTTTCCTCTCTTGAAACCTTCTACAATAAACACAAGATCCTGCCTAGGGAATAAGATGGCGTTTAAAGCACTGATGGCTGGGAGGAAGCTGTGCCAAATCGCGGCAGCCGTACGCCGTTTTGTCTTTGTCATCTGTACACGCGGCTTTGGTGGTAAATGGAGCAGGTAAAATCGTGGAACAGAAAGACTTCAGAACATTGCTGGCAGGAGCGAGAATCTGTACCCTGCCAGCTACAAATAGTGATATTTCAGTAAGCTGGTGAGGCGACTGGAGCTGCACATTTCCTCCATAGTCAGTCTATTTATAATACAGTGCCTTGCAAAAGTATTCACCCCCTTGGCTTTTTACCTATTTTGTTACATTTCAGCCTTTAGTTCAATGTTTTTTTAATCTGAATTATATGTAATGGATCAGAACACAATAGTCTAAGTTGGTGAAGTAAAATTAGAAAAATATATACATAAAACTATTTTTCAGAAATAAAAAACGGATAATTGGCATGTGCGTATGTATTCACCCCTTTTGTTATGAAGCCCATAAAAAGCTCTGGTGCAACCAATTACCTTCAGACGTCACATAATTAGTGAAATGATGTCCACCTGTGTGCAATCTAAGTGTCACATGATCTGTCATTACATAGACACACCTTTTTGAAAGGCCCCAGAGGCTGCAACACCTAAGCAAGAGGCACCACTAACCAAACACTGCCATGAAGACCAAGGAACTCTCCAAACAAGTAAGGGAAAATGTTGTTGAGAAGTACAAGTCAGGGTTAGGTTATAAAAAAATATCCAAATCTTTGATGATCCCTAGGATCACCATCAAATCTATCATAACCAAATGGAAAGAACATGGCACAACAGCAAACCTGCCAAGAGACGGCTGCACACCAAAACTCACGGACCGGGCAAGGAGGGCATTAATCAGAGAGGCAGCACAGGTAACCCTGGAGGAGCTGCAGATTTCCACAGCAGAGACTGGAGTATCTGTACATAGGATGACAATAAGCCGTACGCTCCATAGAGTTGGGCTTTATGGCAGAGTGGCCAGAAGAAAGCCATTACTTTCAGCAAAAAACAAAACGGCACATTTTGAGTATGCGAAAAGGCATGTGGGAGACTTCCAAAATATATGGAGGAAGGTGCTCTGGTCTGATGAGACTAAAATTGAACTTTTTGTCCATCAAAGAAAAAAACGCTATGTCTGGTGCAAACCCAATACATCACATCACCCAAAGAACACCATCCCACTGTGAAACATGGTGGTGGCAGCATCATGTTGTAGGGATGTTTTTCAGCAGTCAGGACTGGGAAACTGGTCAGAGTTGACGGAAAGATGGATGGTGCTAAATACAGGAATATTCTTGAGCAAAACCTGTACCACTCTGTGTGTGATTTGAGGCTAGGACGGAGGTTCACCTTCCAGCAGGACAATGTACCCCAAACACACTGCTAAAGCAACACTTGAGTGGTTTAAGGGGAAACATGTAAATGTGTTGGAATGGCCTAGTCAAAGCCCAGACCTCAATCCAATAGAAAATCTGTGGTCAGACTTAAAGATTGCTGTTCACAAGCGCAAACCATCCAACTTGAGGGGGCTGGAGCAGTTTTGCAAGGAGGAATGGGCAAAAATCCCAATGGTAAGATGTGGCAAGCTCATAGAGACTTATCCAAAAGGACTTAAGGCTGTGATGGCCACAAAAGGTGGCTCTACAAAGTATTGAGTTTAGGGGGGTGAATAGTTATGCACATTGACTTTTTCTGTTATTTTGTCCTATTTGTTGTTTGCTTCACAATAATTAAAAAAAAATCTTATAGGTATTGGAATTTCCTTTCAATCGTAAATTCATAAATTTAAAAATTCAAAATTCCAAAATCCGAAAATAAAGAAAATCCGAAAATTTTCGAAAGAATAACTAACTTACTAATTAATAATAACTAACTATTAAATTATAGGTTTTGTAATTTCCTTTCAAATTTGGTTGTTAATGAATGTAACGAATACAAATTTATGAATTATCCGAAATAACGAATGCCGCATCTAAACAAATGAAACGGAACTAATTAATAATAAATAATAATAATAATAAAAAGTTTTTATTATAATTATTGTTATTGTTATTTATTATTATTCATTCGCTACATTCCATTCGCTTAGATGCGGCATTCGTTATTTCGGATAATTTGCGACTTCGGATAAATTCGTATTCGTTATGTTCACTAACGGCCAAATTTGAAAGGAAATTCCAATACCTATCATTTAATAGTTAATAATAGTTAAGTTATTATTAGTTGGTTATTATTTCAGGTTTTCAAATTTTCGGGTTTTCGGATTTTCAAATTTCGAATTTACGAATTCCCGAATTTACAAATGTGAGAATATTCAGATAAAATTTGTTAAACGGGTTTCCGTTAATTTGGATATTTCCGAATTTGTCGAAATTTGATAAAAAACAAATTCAAAACTAAACGAATTGCACCTGTCTACTTACCTGTAGGTACTGTAAATATCTCCTAAACTATATTCAGAGTGCATGCAGCCGGGGATGTCACCGACGCATGCACTTTGAACGGCCGGCATACCGTGCCGGTCCTTCAAAGCTTGTGCCGTAAACAGCAGCTCCCATGCACATGCGCGAGAGTAACGTCATGGCACCCCTGGCCTCTCACGACTTTGAAATGACTTTGATAAGACTTTTATACCCTCTGGCACTGAGGCCGTGTCAAAGTCAGATCAAAGTAGCGCAGGAACCTTTTTTTATGGTCGCAGCGACTTCCATAGTGTCACTTGGAACGGCTCTCATAGGGATACACGGCATTTCACATGTCTTGTGACTTTGGGTCTCAAATGTCTCATGAGAGCTGAGATCAATAACTTGTTTTAGTGCCCGTTCACATGATGCACGATCTTCAGCGGGTTTCGATATATTCCTCAATTAATATTTTTTGTCTTTTGCCATCTATGTCACATTGGAGATTGGAGATTTCCCTTTACTTCCTGTCTCATAGCCACAACAGTAGCGTGAGGAAATCTCTCCAAAGTGAGTGAACCCCTGGTTGTCACCAGAATTAGTGTCCCTGTTGAAAGACTCCCCTTCTACTCTATTCTGGGGACAGCCCAAAATGTGGGATTTTCTTTCACTCTCACTCTTGGTTGATAAAGGTAAACAAAACAAGTAGAGAGGGGGAAGCTCTCTAATGAGGGCACAGACATTAAAATGAACCAGACAGGGGTTCTAATCCATCTCCACTCTACTCAAAACTAAAAAAGTTTTGTCTTCAGGTATCATTTAGCCACTTCAGTGCCGGTCACTTTCGCCCCCTTCCTGCCCAGGACAATTTTCAGCTTTCAGCGCCCTCACACTGCGAATGACAATTGCGCGGTCGCGCAGCACTATTCATATATGACATTTTTATCATTTTTTTTTAAACAGTGGTTTTTGGTGGTAATTTATCATCACTGGGTTTTTATTTTTTTGCTAAACAATCAAAGAAAAACAAAACAGACTTCTTAATTTATGCTATAAATTTTTGCAAATAAGTCATTTTTCTTCTGCACTGATGGGCACCGATGAGGCGGCACTGATGGGCACTGATAGGTGGCACTGATAAGCTGCACTGATAACCTGCACTTATGGGCACTAATAAGTTGCACTGATGGGCACTGATAAGCTGCATTGTTGGGCATTAATAGGCTGCACTGATGGGCACAGATAAGCTTTACTGATGGACACTAATAAGCTGCACTGATAAACTGCACTTATGGGCACTAATAAGTTGCACTGATGGGCCCTGATAACCTGCACTAATGGGCACCAATAAGCTGCACTGATGGGCACTGATAACCTGCACTGATGGGCACTGATAAGCTGCATTGTTGGGCATTAACCAGCTGCACTGATGGGCACTAATAAGCTGCACTGATGGGCACGGATAAGCTTCACTGATGGACACTAATAAGCTGCACTGATAACCTGCACTGATGGGCACTAATAAGCTGAACTGATGAGCACTGATGACCTGCACTAATGGGCACCAATAAGCTGCACTGATGGTCACTAATAAGCTGCACTGATAAGCACTAACACAGTAAGTTGCACTGATGGGCACTAATAAGCTACACTGATGGGCACTATTAAGTTGCACTGATGGGCACTGATAAGCTGCACTGATGGGCACTGATAAGCTGCACTGATGGGCACCGATAACCTACACTGATAAGCACTAATAACCTGCACTGATGGGCACTAATAGGCTGCACTGATGGGCACCGATTACCTGCACTGATGGGCACTGATGGGACTGCACTGATAATCAGGGCACCGATTAACAGTGTAAACAATATACTCACTGTGCCCTGTAAGACTTGCTGGTTATGGGCTCTTCTTTCCTTACACAGGGACAGCGTGAATGCTATTTACATGTGATCAGCTGTGATTGGACACAGCTGACCACATGGTATAGGGCCTCTGTGATTGGCTCTTTACCGCGATCTGTGATCAGCTGTGTTCAAAGGATACAGAAATCACAGAGCCGGCCAGACGCATGCCCTAGAGGGCACCCAAGAGGCCTGCACGTGGGAGGATGTCCGTGGACGTCTTCCCTTAACTGGAGATTCACGATTTAGCTGTTTTTTGGCTATAGCGAAGGCAGGAAGTAGTTAAGTTACATTTACAGCTCATGTCCCTCCCCCAGCCTGTGAATGGACAGTGAAAGAAGAAGCAGCACAATGATGAGATCATCTCTCTGTCACTCTGCTCTCTCCTCCTATCAGCATGCTCTTTGCTCGGCAGAAGAACAAACTGGCACCCTCTTTTGAGATCATTTTACAAACAAGACAGTTCACATACAGTTCAGCTGTGCGCTTAGCAGCCGGCCAGGAGTTCACTCATAAAGGACGGCTGAGCTGTAATTAAGGCGCGCATTAAACACACGTTCTGGTTCACCTGGAAGACACGGACCCTCAACCTGCGTTAGTTTAGCCTTCGATTATTTCTTGCATTATGATATAATCAGCAAATCATTTGCTAATGATCAACCGTCCATTGACTGAGGCCTCCGGGAACTTGATGATGTCTAATGATCACTGAATGACCTCTACAGTAGTTCAATGATCATTACATTAGTCCCGATAGATCTCCCAAGTAATGCGATTTGACACAGGACAGCTGAACACTGCCCAGGTCTCTAGGTAGCGGAGGAGGCTCATTTATAGAAATAATCCATTGTTTTAAAAATGATATGTGGGAATTGTTGCTGTTTATTTAAAAGCACATTATTATCTAGTATATGAAAATACCTAAAATAACATCTAAAGGGAACCTGTGCTGACTTTTACCTTGATAGGATGGCTTTTGAAGGCCTTGAAGTCACAGAGAAGAGGTTGTCCATACTTTCAATATTCTAGAAGACCACCATGAGAGCCCAAGACCTGGGCCCCCTGTACTATAGATATGTTGAGTCGACAAGTCATGAGCTTTGGTTTGGCTGAACCCAGAAGGCAGCTATCACTACTGGACCAATCAGCTGTGCACAGGTCAATCCCAAGGGGTTGACTCCTTTCCCCTGTCTGTCTGGAAATGTTCTGGAAGATAGTGAGCAGAGAGAGTCTAATCAGCAGCTAAATATTTATGCAGCCCTGGCCAATCCCTGGAGAGGTCCCCAGATGGTGGCTGGGAGTCAGAGGCGGCTCTCTAATTAGACAAATTAGGCGGTCGCCTACGGCCTCGCACTCACAGGGGCCTCGCGGCCTCCTAATTTGCCTGTTCTCAATCACTGAAGTTGACGCCGGCGGCTCCGCCTACCCCCACTGGGACTCTGTGGCTTAGGAGCTGACGGACAAATCAGACACTGCCCACAGCCTGAGGAATAGCGGCCTCATCACAGAGCATCCCAGTCCGTGGGGCCTCATGTGTACGTTTTGCCTAAGGCCTCACAAAGCCTAGAGCCGCCTCTGCTGGGAGTGTATACATACTTTGAGACTGAGAGCAGAGGTGTCTTGTCACTGAGGAGGAGATCACAGCCTAGGGGGGCTGTTTGCCCCCTGGGCAAGTCTGCTAGCATCAAGGCCCCAGCTAGGTTAGCTGAGGGAGCCTATTTTACTGAAAGTTTGCTGAAGCTAACTGAGGGACTTTTCATCTGGGGATCTTCTGGTATCACTGGAAAAGTGTCTGTAAGATATAGTAAGGAGGGGACCAGCTATCGAAAGTACACCCTGGGTATCTATTCAGTGGCCCTTGCAGGGGGTGAGCAAGCTTTTCCTACATAAATGACTCAATATGGCCACATGGCCAAATTAGGTCCAAGTCATGGTCACAGGCCATTCGTTCTTTGACTTGATATGGTCATGTGGTCATATTAGGTCAGTGATGTCACAAGCTTCCTCTTCTCTTTGGGTGGCCATATTAGGTCAATGAAAGAGACCTAATTTGGCTATGTGGTCATATTAGGTCCTAATACAAAAAATAGTGTGCTTCTTATGGTATTCTCAACATAATTATCTGTGTTATTTGTACATACATTAAGCAAAACCACCATCACATACAGTGATCAGCCAGTATTGTAAATGAACAACTGCGATAAAACGTCTTTGTGAATAAATTGAGGTAGACCTTCTCACAGAGATTCTATCAAAAAATGGACCACATGAAGAGACTAGGAAGTACACCTTACATACGTGCCCACCACATGCCCACCACCACCATAAAGCCTCTTACCAGAGGGATGTGAACCCCAATTACAGAGATCAACAGCGTATAGAGAGCCTCAAATCCTTAGCCAAAGTCTCCAAATCAGGTAAGTATGGTCAGTAGGGTCTCAGTATAAAAACATCACCAATCACCACAGCTCCAAAGTGAACTCAGATAGCCATCATACAGGGAAAAGGAATAAAGGACTCACATAGAATCAATACTACTAGTACATCTTTATTATTAACACCACAAAAGGTACTAAAATTGCTCAGGCAATCAGATAGTGGATGGCCTCAGTGGACTAAAACCAGCATTGGCGGGCGTGATGATGGCGCACGTTTGTGGCCCTGCCCCAAGGCATTTCACGTCACAGCGCGTTGGAAGGGGAAACCGGAGCAAGAACCATTTTTTTTCAGCCAGTCCTGTAGGAGGTGTATACTAGTGCATGCTGAGGGAAGATATACAGTGCCTTGAAAAAGTATTCACACCCCTTGACATTTTCCACATTTTGTCATGTTACAACCAAAAATGTAATTTTTTTGGGGGGGGATTTTATGTGATGGACCAACACAAAGTGGCACATAATTGTGAAGTGGAAGGAAAATGATAAGAGGTTTTCCAATTTTTTTTACAAATAAATATGTGAAAAGTGTGGCGTAAGTTTGTATTCAGCCCCCTTTACTCTGATACCCCTAACTAAATCTAGTTGAACCAATTGCCTTCAGAAGTCACTTAATTAGTAAATAGAGTCCACCTGTGTGTAATTTAATCTCAGTATAAATACAGCTGTTCTGTGAAGCCCTCAGAGGTTTGTAAGAGTACCTTAGTGAACAAACAGCATCATGAAGACCAAGGAACACACCAGACAGGTCAGGGATAAAGTTGTGGAGAAGTGTAAAGCAGGGTTAGGTTATAAAGAAATATCCCAAGCTTTGAATATCTCATGGAGCTCTGTACAATCATCCGAAAATGGAAAGAGTATGGCACAACTGCAAACCTACCAAGACATGGCCGTCCACCTAAACTGACCGGCCGGGCAAGGAGAGCATTAATCAGAGAAGCAGCCAAGAGGCCCATGGTAACTCTGGAGGAGCTGCAGAGATCCACAGCTCAGGTGGGAGAATCTGTCCACAGGACAACTATTAGTCATGCTCTTCACAAATCTGGTCTTTGGGTGCTACATACAGATACTTGTATATACAGTATACATATTAGGAAAATAGAAAGGCCTAAAACAGTATTAAACCCAAAAGCAAGTATTTATTATATTGTAGGTTAACAATTCTTAGGTGCGGTGACTGCATTAGTCTTCACCTTGTAGTTTTCTTTCTTTCCTTTATGTTTTTTGCAACTTGCGATAAAGGTTTGTTTGTATTTTGTTATTTTATTTTTTATTTGCATTAAAAACATAAATCTAAAAGTGTATGTATATATATATATATATATATATATATATATATATATATATATATATATACACACATATATATATATACACACACTGTATACACACTTTTAGATTTATTTTTTTTAATGCAAATAAAAAATAAAATAACAAAATACAAATAAATCTTTATCGCAAACCCTTATACAGTATACATGGAATGGCAGTTTACAAATGAAAGAAAAAATGCAATTGATACAAATCCATTATAATTCTGCTTTAATCTTCTGTACAGGTTCACGTTAAATTCCCTAGTTGTACTGGAAATGTATATTATTGAGTATGGTAAATATGTAGGAGTTGGGAGTATAATGAGGGGCGATATGGTAAAGTCTGCTGCAGTGTAATTTGTCCACTCCGGTGTCAAGGCAATGAAAGTTCCGTGCTTAACAAAACTTGTTACACGCTCTTCGCTGGGAAGAGATCGCCCCTGGCAATGTACCAATCCGTCCTGACTTAAGAGCGGCTACATGGCTGCATTATACTCTGCAGATGATGAGCATCACCCACTGGCACTGACAGCGCTTGTTGAATCTCATTTTCATAGCGAATAATAAAAATAAAAATTGTGTCGTGCGAGGCTGGGTTAGGTTTCGGCATTTCATTAACAGCACGGCTCAGCAGTGATGGACCCGAGCATATAATTAAGTAGACATATGATTACTGAGTTATGAAGGCTGAAAACATACAGGAGAAAATAAATGTCTACTGCATTCTGAGGCTTATAGGTGCCTGTCTTCAAAGACTCAGCCATTGCACACTTTCCAATGCCATAGGGTACAATGTGAGTGTTTGAGCCCATTTATAGGAGCTCCAGCACACAGTCTGTGATTGACAGTCTTGACTGTATATATTTCCCTATGTAGAGGGCGGGGGTGGGTTAATTTCCTCCACTCAGGTCTTGTTTGGGCCCATTAATAGGGGCTCCAGCACATAGTCTGTGATTGAAAAAATCCCAATAAACGCAAATTGATTGGTTTGCGCAAAAAACGATGGGATATTTTTATGGATTTTTTTTTTTTACTAGTAATGGTGGCTATCAGTGACTTATAGTGGGACTGCGATATTGTGGCGGACCATACCATGTCCATTCCCTCCCCTCAGGTCTTGTTTGGGCCCATTCATAGGTGCTCCAGCACATAGTTTGATTGACAGCCTCAGCTGTGCATGTTTCCCTATGACAGGGGTGGGCAACCTCGGCCCTCCTGCTGTTTTGAAACTACAAGTCCCATGAGACATTGCAAGACCCTAGCAATCACAGGCACGACTTCTAGAGGCAGAGGTATGATGGGATTTGTAGTTTCACCACAGCTGGAGGGCAGAGGTTGCCTACCCCTGCCCTATGAGAATGAGAATGTGTAGGGGGTGTTGTGTCCATTCCCTTCATTCAGGTGTTATTTGAGCCCATTCACATGAGTTCCAATGAGTGTGTGTCCCTTCCCCCCACTCAGATCTCAGATTACACTCAGCTCTCCTCTCTATGCAGCGTAGTGTGCTACATTAGATCCCAGCACCCTGGCTCTCTGCCTAATGATTGGCGGGTGGCAGCAGACACCGAGTCCACGGTACCCGCAGATCAGCTCCTGCTGTGTATAATCACAGTGGGAGCAGGTCGCCGGCAGCACGCAGGCCCGGAAGTGCGGGATCACATACTAGGTACATGATCCTGCGCAGGAGAGCCTTGCCACCCTATATGTAAGTTATTTTGTCGTCAGGCGGTTAAAACTGATCATTTCCTGGCCATCATGCTGCTCCATTGGCTTCAAGAGTTTCTGAGCCACTAACCTAGAGCCAGTATGCAGATCAGAAGTTCTGACACTTAACTAATTCTCGGTCAGTGATGCGGAAAGTCTTGACGTCATGGACATTAACGTGACAGCCAGGCAGCAGTACCTTCAGAAACTATGGCAGGCTACATATATTTCAATGCACAAGCTTCTTTTAAAGGGTAACTCCCCTTTCGCGGGGGAAAAAAAAAATAGCTAATAAAGTAAAAATAAAATATCATATACAACTGCGACACAAGTCATATTGTAATTGAATCTTATTAAAAATTACCTTTCCGTTTCAATCAGCAGCGGCTGTAATTTTCTGTAAATTAGGCATGTGCAGCATGAAAAAATTAGTTTTGTTTCGTTTTTTTAAATAAATTAGTTTCATTAAATTCATTACATTTGTTTCATTCGTTTTCGGAATTCGTTTAGTTTAGTTTCATATTCGAATTCAAAAAATTCAAACGCATTCGAAAAAATTTTACTACATTAAAAAAAATAAAAATGAAAAAATATTAAATCAGTGTTCAAATTCATTTTTTTTCCATTTAAATGCAGCTGTTAGCATTAGGCTATTGATACTGACTGTCTGACCATTCGAAAGTTAGAGCAGAATAGAATAAAATAGAAAAAAATATACAACCGTCTTCCAAAAATTCTAATTTCGAATAGAATTAATTTAAATTCAAATAGAAAAGATTAGAAAAGAATAGAAAATAATAGAAAAGAATAGAATAGAAAATAAGAGAATACAATAGAATAGAAAAACAATAGAATAAAATAGAAAGAATATAATATATAACTATTTTCTTAAATTCAAATTTCGAACAGAATAGAAGATAATAGAAAAGAATAGAATAGAGGGAGCGTGGCCTGGCTCCGTTCTAAGATGGACGCTTGAACTCTAAGCTCCTGTTCCGCGATGTACAGCTATCAGACTACAGCGCACATCCAGCGATCTCACGATGGGAAGCACACGCAGGCGCACTTCAGCTACCCAATCCCGCTCTCCCAGGGACCTGGACACTCAGTTAAGCCGCAATATACCGGAGATATTCCGGACGCGGCCCCAGGGAGGCACGCCGCCATCACAGGTCTCATCTCTCTCATCCCGCTCAGGCAGCTGAGATCAGCACAGAGGCCGGAGCCGCAGCCCTCCTCCTTCACCCAGCATGCAGACTGCCTCAGCGTTAAGTCTAGCCGACCTTCGCACAGTAGCAGCAGACATTAAAAATACATTGTCTGCTGCTATTTCTGACCTACGATGACCCTGAGAATGGAGGAAGTTAAACAAACTCAAGGCCGCCATGACGCCTTACTGTGCCAAGTACAGAAAGTGACAGAATCTCATGCCGTTCACCTCAGAGACATAAACAGACATATGGAGGACCTGGATAATCGCGGGAGAAGCCAAAACTTAAGGGTAAGAGGCCTCTCTGAATCAATTGACTCTGCCCAGCTCTCCCGCATGGTTACTGCCCTTTTCAATGAGCTTCTAGAAAGACCCCAAGACACTCCAATAGCTATGGAACGCATCCATAGAGCGCTACGCCCGAGAGGAAGGGATACTGACCCACCCAGAGGCATAATTTGCTGCCTGACCGATTTTCTCCTGAAGGAAGAAATCCTCCGCAAAGCTAGGAGTCGCATACACTTCTCCTTCCAGGGCTCTGACATCAAACTATTTCAAGACTTATCCAACATAACTTTGCAGAGGAGAAGAAAAATGAGACCCCTGTTTGATGTAGTAAGGGCTAGAAACATAATATATCGCTGGAAGTTTCCTTTTTGTCTATCAGCTTCCCACAATGGTCACACTGCAAACCTCAGAGTGCCAGAAGACCTGGAAAATTTCTGTACCTCGCTCAACCTCCCATTAGTGGACCTGCCTGACTGGTACAGTGACTTCCGTCTTCCTCCACTTCGCAGAACCACCTCCATGGATGCCATCACTGAAGCGGGAAACTTCAGCATCTGACGCCATCGCACACATCCTCCACCCCCACCATCCTAAACAGCGGGGATCCCGAAAAAACAGCAGCCCTACGGCATCCCCAGATTATCGCAGAGCTCGCCACTCGTAAACGAGATCAATCCCCTGCCTCTCCAATCGCTGTCTAAAATCAAAAGATTGCATGAAAGAAGAAGAAGAAAGATATAGATTGCACACTGGCTTTTTCACGCAAAGTTACCAAGAAAAACCAAACTATGGTTTAACTGTCCAATGGTAGCCCTGCTGTCTGCTAAAGAAGAAATGTCCATGTACTATACCAGGGGTCTCAAACTCAAATTGCCTGAGGGCCACATGACAATTTTCATATCCCATGGGGGGCCGCATGCAAACTTTTAAAACTTCAAAAGCAATGAACTATACCAGCAATACTATACTATACTATACCCAGCACTGGTGTCAGCAAACGCATTATTAACCCCCAGCACTGGTGTCAGCAAACGCATTATACCCAGTACTGGTGTCCGTAAGCGCATTATTAACCCAGCATTGGTGTCAGCAAACGCATTATTAACCCCCAGCATTACCCCTCCCACACTGCACAAATAGCCACACACTGCACAAATAGCCACACACTGCACAAATAGCCCCACACTCCATAAAATACCCCCCACACTCCACAAAATACCCCCCACACTCCATAAAATACCCCCCACACTCCACAAAATACCCCCCACACTCCATAAAATACCCCCCACACTCCATAAAATACCCCACACACTCCATAATTACCCCCACACTACACAATTACCCCCCACACTGCACAATCACCCTCCACACTGCATAAAATACCCCCCACACTGCACAAATTTCTACCCCAGTCACCCCACTAAGGACTTTGCCTCAGTGTGATGGCTCACTCACCTCTCCTGGCAGTCAGGATCATCTGCCTCCAGAGTCCTCTCCTCCTGGCTTCCATACAGGCCTAGTGACAGGGGACCCAGAGAACACAATCTCCCGCCCTGAGGTGGCAGCAGGACCCTGGTTTGGGGCTCTGGTCGATCGTCAATGCCTAGGTGGGCGGATCGATGAGCGGATCCTTCCTCCGCTCCATTCTCAGCTCTGTTCTCTCTCTGGGCTGCAGCAGCGTGCAGCGGAGAGGACAGAAGAGATGGAGAGGTAAAGCTCTTTGGCACCTCCCCCTCTGTGGTGCCTGGGTGCAGTTCAAAAAGACATCCTGGATAGAGGTCGACCGATATGGATTTTTCTCTGGCCGATGCCAATATTTAGAAATCAGGGCGGCCGATGGCCGATATATGATGACGATTTTTGTGGCCGATATTTTAGGCCGATTTGAAAAAAAAAAAACCTCACCCACTCCACTCCTCCCTGCTTGCTCCTGTCACTCTACCACACACTTGATGTCCTCAGTACAGATGGCACGGGTTGGCCGTGGCAGGTGGCACTGGTTGGCTTAGGCAGGTGGCACTGGCAGGTGGCACTGTCTGTCACTGGCAGGTGGCACTGGCAGGTGGCACGTTGCACTGTTTGGAGGGTGCACTGATTGGCACTGACAGATGGCACTGGCAGGTGGCACTGATTGGCAATGGCACTGGCAGGTGGCACTTATTGGCAGTGGCACTGGAAGGTGGCACTGGCAGGCATTGGCAAGTGGCACTGGTTTGAAACTGGCAGGTGGCACTGGTTTGGAACTGGCAGGTGGCACTATTGGCACTGGCAGGTGGCACTGATTGGCGTGGCACTGGCAGGTGGCACTGAGTGGCATGGCACTGGCAGGTGGTGGCAGGTGGCACTGGCAAGCACTGGTTGGCACTGGCAGGTGGCACTGATTGGCGTGGCACTGGCAGGTGGCAGAAGGTGGCACTGGCAGGTGGCTTTGATTGGCAGGGGCACTGGTTGGCGGTGGCACTGGCAGGCACTGGTTGGCGGTGGCACTGATTGGCGGTGGCAGGTGTTACTGGTTGGAGGTGGCAGGTGGCAATGGCAGACTGGTTGGCACTGGCAGGTAGCACTGATTGGCAGTGGCACTGGCAGCTGGCACTGACAGATGGCACTGATTGGCACAGGCAGGTGGCACTGGCAGGTTTCACACTGAGCGGAGTGTAACCGTGTGTGAAACTGACAAGGAGCTGTCCACACTCAGCGCTTGATGCTTATGTGAAGCTGACACGTAGCACAGAGGAGAGAGACAGAGGGATCTGTCAGAATTGAGGTTGATGTAGGGGTGGGCGGGACCCGGCCGAGGTGGGCGGGACCAGCAGCTGTCAAACACCAGCCAATGATTGGGCTGCTTAAGAAAAGGGGCGGGCCACATACACGTAGCTGCCCGCCCAGATCCCATTGGCTGGTGTTTGATATTAGCCGGGTCCCGCCCACCCCGGCCGGGTCCCGCCCACCCCCGACATCAACCTCAAATCTGACAGATCCCTCTGTCTCTCTCCTCCTGTTACGTGTCAGTTTCACACAAGCATCAAGCGCTGAGTGTGGAGAAGGGAGGAAGAGCAGCGGCCAGTGCTATATATCGGCCTAATGGCCAAATATCGGTCGACCTCTAGTCCTGGATCGGCCCTGCCTGCGGGACATTTTTAACCGGTCCGCGGGCCGCAAATGGCCCGCGGGCCGGTACTTTGAGACCCCTGTACTATACAGTATATGAACATATACGCTTCATATCGCCCCATAGTCAGAAGACCAAATGAAGCTTTCACCCCCCCATCACGCTACCTGGATATACACACCCCCACGAAACACAGTTGAAACGGACATAGAAGTGGAACTATACCCCCGGCAGTGGCGTAGCGTGGGGGGTGCCGTGGCCCCGGGCACGATATTTAGGGGGGCGCCAGTATGTGTCACTGGCTGCCTCCTCCTAATTTCTAATTTTGTGTCCCCGGGCTCCGGCCGCCATGTTAAGTGTCCGGCGCCCTGTGATTGGGTGTATGGGGGTCATGTGAGGCGCCCCGCCTCCGCACATGACCCCCATACAACCAATCACAGGGCGCTGGATACTGAACATGGCAGCAAGCAGAGCGCAGGGGAGAGAAGAAAGTGAGCCGCCACTGTGTTCTCCTCCTCATCCGGATCGATGCAGCCAGGAGAAGAAGGTAAGTGAGAGTCATGTTACTGGGAGGGGGAGGGAGGGGGGCAAGAGAGAGAGACTGTAGGCAGGACAATGTAGTTTAGTATAGTATGGAGGTCAGTGTAGTGTCACTATGGGGGGCAGTGTAGTGGACAGTATAGTGTAGTATAGTGTAGTATAGTGGTTAGTATAGTATAGTGGTTAGCATAGTGGTCAGTATAGTGTAGTTTAGTATGGAGGTCAGTGTAGTGTAGTATAGTGGACAGTGTAGTTTGGTGGTCAGTATAGTGTAGTATAGTGGACAGTGTAGTATGGTGGTCAGTATAGTGTAGTATAGTGGACAGTGTAGTATGGTGGTCAGTATAGTGTAGTATAGTGGACAGTATAGTGTAGTGGACAGTGTAGTATGGTGGTCAGTGTAGTATAGTGGACAGTGTGGTATGGTGGTCAGTGTAGTGTAGTATAGTGGTTAGTGTAGTGGTCAGTGTAGTATGGTGGTCAGTATAGTGTAGTATAGTGGACAGTGTAGTATGGTGGTCAGTATAGTGGACAGTGTAGTGGTTAGTGTAGTGGACAGTGTAGTATGGTGGTCAGTGTAGTATAGTGGTCAGTGTAGTATAGTGGTCAGTGTAGTATAGTGGACAGTGTAGTGTAGTATGGTGGTCAGTGTAGTATGGTGGTCAGTGTAGTATGGTGGTCAGTGTAGTATAGTGGACAGTGTAGTGTAGTGGTTAGTGTAGTGGACAGTGTAGTATAGTGGTCAGTGTAGTGGTTAGTGTAGTGGACAGTGTAGTATAGTGGACAGTGTAGTATAGTGGACAGTGTAGTATAGTGGACAGTGTAGTATGGTGGACAGTGTAGTATGGTGGTCAGTGTAGTATGGTGGTCAGTGTAGTATAGTGGACAGTGTAGTATGGTGGTCAGTATAGTGTAGTATAGTGGACAGTGTAGTATGGTGGTCAGTGTAGTATGGTGGTCAGTATAGTGGACAGTGTAGTATAGTGGACAGTGTAGTATAGTGGTCAGTGTAGTATAGTGGTCAGTGTAGTATAGTGGTCAGTGTAGTGTAGTGGTCAGTGTAGTGTAGTGGTCAGTGTAGTGTAGTGGTCAGTGTAGTGTAGTGGTCAGTGTAGTGTAGTGGTCAGTGTAGTATGGTGGTCAGTATAGTGTAGTATAGTGGACAGTGTAGTATGGTGGTCAGTGTAGTATGGTGGTCAGTGTAGTATGGTGGTCAGTGTAGTATGGTGGTCAGTGTAGTATGGTGGTCAGTGTAGTATAGTGGTCAGTGTAGTATGGTGGTCAGTGTAGTATAGTGGTCAGTATAATGTAGTATAGTGGACAGTGTAGTATAGTGGTCAGTGTAGTATGGTGGTCAGTATAGTGGACAGTGTAGTATGGTGATCAGTATAGTGTAGTATAGTGGACAGTGTAGTATGGTGGTCAAGTGTAGTGTAGTATAGTGGACAGTGTAATGTAGTATAGTGGACAGTGTAGTGTAGTATAGTGGACAGTGTAGTATGGTGGTCAGTGTAGTATGGTGGTTAGTGTAGTATGGTGGTCAGTATAATGTAGTATAGTGGACAGTGTAGTATAGTGGTCAGTGTAGTATGGTGGTCAGTATAGTGGACAGTGTAGTATGGTGGTCAAGTGTAGTGTAGTATAGTGGACAGTGTAGTGTAGTATAGTGGTCAGTATAGTGGACAGTGTAGTATGGTGGTCAGTGTAGTGGTCAGTGTAATATAGTGGTCAGTATAGTATAGTGGTCAGTGTAGTGGACAATGTAGTGTAGTGGACAGTGTAGTTCTCAGTGTAGTGGTCAGTATAGGAATCAGGTAGGTCAGTACTATTGTATTTGAAGGGACTCAGGGATAGCTAAAAGTCCGCAGGTTGGGGGGGGGGCGCAAATTACTTGCCTTGCCCCGGGTGCTGACAACCCACGCTACGCCACTGACCCCCGGAAACAGAAATACTGGAAACCCCTCAGATGCCGATCAAACTTATAAAGTTCTCAGTCACCTTTAATTTTTCTTTTTTATATTTGTTTGGTTTGGGTCTTTTCTTTCTTTTTTTTTTCTCTTTTTTCCACAGACTTTAAAGCTTACCAGTAAAGTGTAATGCCGCGTACACACGAGCGGACTTTACGGCAGACTTTGCCCGGCGGATTTTTCGACGTACTTTACGACGGACTTTCTGAATGAACGGACTTGCCTACACACAATCCACCAAAGTCCGTCAAATTTGTACGTGATGACGTACAACCGGACTAAAACAAGGAAGTTCATAGCCAGTAGCCAATAGCTGCCCTAGCGTGGCTTTATGTCCGTCGAACTAGCATACAGACGGCGGACTTTTCGACCGGACTCGATTTCGACGGATTAATTTAAAACATGTTTCAAATCTAAGTCCGTCCAACTTTTGAGAAAACAAAGTCCGCTGGAGCCCACACACATCGAATTGTCCGACGAAATCCCGTCCGCCGGGCAAAGTCTGCCGTAAAGTCCGTTCGTGTGTACGCGGCATAAGATGGTGAACCCTCACACAAGGTAACTCATAATGACTATTTTACATCCCTCAGACAGGAAAGAGTAAACCGATCTACACCACTACTCCTCAGTTCTGCACTGCCACTATTTCTCCTATCTGTTTAATATCAGAATGACACGAGATGGGTCAGAAAGGTAACGTCATGATTGCAAATGTTTAAGATGTATATGCTACTGGGACACAGTTGATGGTAGCACTCTCCATGTAGGCCCATGTCATTATAGAACCCTCTGTAGGTATGATGAGTTGGAACTAACGCACACTAGGCCAAACGTTCTACAGGGTGACTAAATGAGATAAAACGTCTGCTAGACCCCCTTCCTAATAACACTTGACTCTTACCCGGTGCCACCATCATCTGACCCTATCATTCTCCCACACCCTGAACACGAATTGGGCTCCCACGAGTATTTCCTTGATTACCACCGACACTAATGTTATTCTTGAGCTCAAATTGACCTAATGCCACTATTCCCTAGCCTGCTATATACAAAAGAAGTAAAACAATATTCCCCCATTCAACCTAATAGAACTCCAATTAGCTTTGTCATGCCCATTGCAGACATGTTAACCCCAAACTCCGGACTCGGTCCTAGAGAAGTTGACTCACACCCCCCTCTCTTCCAGGATTACTACCATAGAATAGCTAAAGCAGGAATACCATTGATATTACTACATCTTATTTTTAAGTTAAATGAGTATTGTAAGTTCAATGATTCTGTTATACTGTAATAATTCTTTGTTGAATACTTTTATGACTTTCTTGTGCACAATGTTATGCACATTTATTCCTCACAAAAACCCCAATGATGACACATCACATAACACATACAAGGCCTCAAACCACTCAGCCTGAGGCCTCCAGCCAAACCTATTACCCAAAGTCCACTCCCCACATCTCCCTACACACATTCATAACTTAGATCAAACCCGCTTATACGCTGGATCATTTGCTCTCTAACACCAAACGATAATCACACTAAACACCCAGACCTCACTGGAACAAGAGTACCACTCCATCTAGGAACCTCGCCCAACCACACCCACACACAGCGGACTCTGAGTGCCGGTTCACACTACCGCGACTTGGGATCCGACTTGTCAGACCTCAAGTCGCCCCAAGTCGCTTGACATCTGAAAGTCCATGTAAGTGAATGAGAGCCGTCTATATGTACGCTACTGAAGTCGCTCCGACTTCAGAAAAGGTCCCTGTACTACTTCAAGGCGACTTGTAGGCGACTTGTACCCATTGATTTCAATGGAAGTCGCCTACAAGTCGGATCATGGTCTATAGCAGGGGTCTCAAAGTACCGGCCCGCGGGCCATTTGCGGCCCGCGGACCGGTTAAAAATGGCCCGCAGGCAGGGCCGATCCAGGACTAGAGGTCGACCGATATTTGGCCATTAGGCCGATATATAGCACTGGCCGCTGCTCTTCCTCCCTTCTCCACACTCAGCGCTTGATGCTTGTGTGAAACTGACACGTAACAGGAGGAGAGAGACAGAGGGATCTGTCAGATTTGAGGTTGATGTCGGGGGTGGGCGGGACCCGGCCGGGGTGGGCGGGACCCGGCTAATATCAAACACCAGCCAATGGGATCTGGGCGGGCAGCTACGTGTATGTGGCCCGCCCCTTTTCTTAAGCAGCCCAATCATTGGCTGGTGTTTGACAGCTGCTGGTCCCGCCCACCTCGGCCGGGTCCCGCCCACCCCTACATCAACCTCAATTCTGACAGATCCCTCTGTCTCTCTCCTCTGTGCTACGTGTCAGTTTCACACAAGCATCAAGCGCTGAGTGTGGACAGCTCCTTGTCAGTTTCACACACGGTTACACTCCGCTCAGTGTGAAACCTGCCAGTGCCACCTGCCTGTGCCAATCAGTGCCATCTGTCAGTGCCAGCTGCCAGTGCCACTGCCAATCAGTGCCACCTGCCAGTGCCAACCAGTCTGCCATTGCCACCTGCCACCTCCAACCAGTAACACCTGCCAGTGCCACCTGCCACCGCCAATCAGTGCCACCGCCAACCAGTGCCTGCCAGTGCCACCGCCAACCAGTGCCCCTGCCAATCAAAGCCACCTGCCAGTGCCACCTTCCGCCACCTGCCAGTGCCACGCCAATCAGTGCCACCTGCCAGTGCCAACCAGTGCTTGCCAGTGCCACCTGCCACCACCTGCCAGTGCCATGCCACTCAGTGCCACCTGCCAGTGCCACGCCAATTAGTGCCACCTGCCAGTGCCAATAGTGCCACCTGCCAGTTCCAAACCAGTGCCACCTGCCAGTTTCAAACCAGTGCCACTTGCCAATGCCTGCCAGTGCCACCTTCCAGTGCCACTGCCAATAAGTGCCACCTGCCAGTGCCATTGCCAATCAGTGCCACCTGCCAGTGCCATCTGTCAGTGCCAATCAGTGCACCCTCCAAACAGTGCAACGTGCCACCTGCCAGTGCCACCTGCCAGTGACAGACAGTGCCACCTGCCAGTGCCACCTGCCTAAGCCAACCAGTGCCACCTGCCACGGCCAACCCGTGCCATCTGTACTGAGGACATCAAGTGTGTGGTAGAGTGACAGGAGCAAGCAGGGAGGAGTGGAGTGGGTGAGGTTTTTTTTTTTTTCAAATCGGCCTAAAATATCGGCCACAAAAATCGTCATCATATATCGGCCATCGGCCACCCTGATTTCTAAATATTGGCATCGGCCAGAGAAAAATCCATATCGGTCGACCTCTATCCAGGATGTCTTTTTGAACTGCACCCAGGCACCACAGAGGGGGAGGTGCCAAAGAGCTTTACCTCTCCATCTCTTCTGTCCTCTCCGCTGCACGCTGCTGCAGCCCAGAGAGAGAACAGAGCTGAGAATGGAGCGGGGGAAGGATCCGCTCATCTGCCCACCTAGGCATTGACGATCGACCAGAGCCCCAAACCAGGGTCCTGCTGCCACCTCAGGGCGGGAGATTGTGTTCTCTGGGTCCCCTGTCACTAGGCCTGTATGGAAGCCAGGAGGAGAGGACTCTGGAGGCAGATGATCCTGACTGCCAGGAGAGGTGAGTGAGCCATCACACTGAGGCAAAGTCCTTAGTGAGGTGACTGGGGTAGAAATTTGTGCAGTGTGGAGGGTATTTTATGCAGTGTGGAGGGTGATTGTGCAGTGTGGGGGGTAATTGTGTAGTGTGGGGGTATTTTATGGAGTGTGTGGGGTATTTTATGAAGTGTGGGGGGTATTTTATGGAGTGTGGGGGGTATTTTGTGGAGTGTGGGGAGTATTTTATGGAGTGTGGGGCTATTTGTGCAGTGTGTGGCTATTTGTGCAGTGTGGGAGGGGTAATGCTGGGGGTTAATAATGCGTTTGCTGACACCAATGCTGGGTTAATAATGCGCTTACGGACACCAGTACTGGGTATAATGCGTTTGCTGACACCAGTGCTGGGGGTTAATAATGCGTTTGCTGACACCAGTGCTGGGTATAGTATAGTATAGTATTGCTGGTATAGTTCATTGCTTTTGAAGTTTTAAAAGTTTGCATGCGGCCCCCCATGGGATATGAAAATTGTCATGTGGCCCTCAGGCAATTTGAGTTTGAGACCCCTGGTCTATAGTGAAGCGACTTCACAGGAAGAGAAGATGGTTTTTTCAAGCAAACCCCTCCCTCCCCCAGAGCTGATTGTTGTTTGATTGGCCACTGGAAAGTTGCCTGTACTGGAGGCGACTTGAAGTCGCCTTGTAAGTCGCCCCAAGTCGCCCCAAGTCGCGCTGTCGTGTCGCCCTCAGGTCGTGTCCAGGTCGCCTCGCAAAGTCGCGGCCAGAGTCGTGTTGCCCCTGTGTGAACCGGCGCTGAGAGTACCCACTGACCTCTACTGGATTCACTACAAGCGATTCGAGAAAAAGTTCCTAATCACCACCAGTTAACCTAAGACCACAACTCTCCACATACTCCCTACTCACACACCTTACCAACAACCCTTAAACAATCTCCCCCCTCCCTCCACCTTTCTTACCATATACTTTTCTTTCCCACCACCCCCCATACTACTATTCACTCACCCCCCCTCGGTGCCCTTTACAAACAACACCCTCTCTTGCTTCCCTCCTCTAGGAGACCTGCCACTAGTGTAGTGACACCCTGAGACATCATGGCAGACAACACCAGAACCACAACAAAAAATGTCTCCCTTAAAGTAGCTTCACTTAATGCCAAAGGCCTCAATATACCAGAAGAAGCTTGAAGGCGGATGTTGTGTTCTTACAGGAGACTCACTTCTCCTCAGCAGCAATCCCTAAATTCTCTAACCGAGACTTCCCGACGAGCTACCATGCATCAACACCGAACTCCAAAACTAAAGGAGTCACAATCCTCATTTCTAAGAGCACCTCTTTCAAAATAACAGACACACTAATTGACAAACAGGGGAGATACATCTTCCTAAAAGGAAATATCCAAAATAAACCAATTACGCTAGCAAACATCTACTGCCCCAATGTTTCCCAAGTCCCATTCATTTGCACAACATTGCGATCCCTCGCCTCTTTCCAAGCTGGCATACTCATATTAGGAGGAGATCTCAATGCCCCTCTTGATCCTCTCTTGGACACAGCTACAGGAACATCCAGCCTACCATACAGGGCACTACGCAAAATAAAATTGAGCATCCAATCTCTACTTCTCCATGATACATGGCGCACCCTCAGACCACAGGAAAAGGACTTTACCTTTTTTTCAGCACCACATAAAAAATACTTCAGACTGGATTATTTGTTTCTTACGCAGAGGGATCTCCCTCTCCTGTCTAAGGTGACGATAGAACCTATGACCATCTCAGACCACCACCCGATTACAATAACCCTGACTTTCCCTGACAAAATCACATACACCAATATCTGGAGACTAGACCCCATGATACTGACAGATAAAACCAGAGTCTCAACACTTACCAAATGTTTAGATGACTACTTTCAAGAAAACGACACGCCGGCGACCTCCAGTCTAACCCAATGGGAAGCACACAAATGTGTAATAAGAGGCAGACTTATCTCAATGGCGACGACAATTAAAAAAGAAAGACAACGATATCTCGCAGACTTGTACCACAAACTAAAGACATTAGAGGCCCTCTACAAACAGACTTTAGCTCAAAAATCCTACCAGGATCTCACAGATACACGCAAGCTATTACAGGAAGAACTGAGTCGCACCGTTGGACACTTGCTTGCCCAAGCATGGCATTTGAAGAAAGCCAAAATGACGATACATAAGATACACTCCCCAACAGGACAAATACACACAAGTAATACTGCTATAGCCCAGGAATTCAAGAGATTCTACACAAAACTTTACAATATTGATAATCCTAATACACTCACACCCTCTACTGAGGAGCGCCAAACTAAAATTAAAAGGTTCTTAGATCAACACTGCCCCAAGGGAATTTCTCCAGAATCCTCCAACATACTAGAAAGCCAGATTACCCAACAGGAACTTAAGGATGCTGTGAAAAGCCTGAAGTCCGGAAAAAGCCCAGGCCCTGACGGTCTATTTGCTGTTTACTTCAAAACATTCTTTCACATGCTTAGTGCACCCTTCCTAAAAGCTTTTTCTCCCCTATCAGAATCCAACCCACTCACGCCAGGAATGCTACAAGCACACATTACAGTTATAGCTAAAGATAATAAAGACCCATCACAGCCGGCAAATTACAGACCAATTTCATTACTTAATGTGGACATCAAGATTTTTTCCAAAATTCTAGCCAATAGACTTCTTCCACTACTCCCATTAATCATCTCCCTAGGCCAAGTCGGTTTTATCCCTGGAAGAGAGGCCAGGGACAATGCTATAAAAGCGGTCAACCTCCACCATCTCATGACTACCTCCAAACAGGCAGGTTTTTTTCTCTCTTTGGATGCGGAGAAGGAATTTGACAGGGTGTCTTGGTATTATATGGCCGCTGTCCTAAAAACCTTAGGAATAGGTCCACGCATGCTCAATCTCATATTTTCTTTATTTGCCCAACCTTCAGACAGAATTAGAGTAAATAACACCCTGTTGAATGCCTTCCCTATGCACAACGGAACAAGGCAAGGATGACCCCTTTCCCCCTATCTCTTTGTCCTCACGCTCGACCCTCTCCTATGCTTCATATAGCAAAACCCAGACATAAGGGGAATCTCCACTGGCCGAAAAAAATACAAATTAGCCACTTACGCAGATGACATTCTCCTATCTCTCACACATCCACATATCACGATCCCAGTATTATAATTTGGTCTGATATTCAACCTTAAAATTAACTTTACTAAATCCTTTGCTCTAAATGTCTCCTTACCTTCGTCCCTGGTCGATCACTGCAAAGCAAATTTCCCCTTTCAGTGGCAACCAGAGGCGATCACCTATCTAGGAATACAATTACCCACAAAACTATCAAACTTATACACAAAAAATTACTTGCCGATACTAAACAAACTTACAGAAGGCCTCAAAAATTGGAACAGGCTGGTGTTCTCGTGGTTCGGGAGAGCAGCAATCCTAAAAATGAACGCCTTACCACAAATCCTTTATATATTGCAAACTGTCCCGATCCACTTGCCACCGACCTTCTTCAAATCCTACAGACACATCAGCTCTACCTTCCTCTGGGGAGGCCGCAAACCTAGGATTAAATATGCACAACTAGCCTTACCCAAACACCTAGGAGGCATAGGCTTACCAGACCTTACTAACTACTACAAAGCAGTACATATGACCAGAATCTTAGATTGGAACCTCCAAAGATCCACGAAAGATTGGGTTAGACTGGAAGACTCCTTTACGAATCTCTCACTGGCATCGTTGCCTTGGATTTTGGAACATCACTTCCCTATCGAACTAAAACTCCACCCCCTAATCAGATCAACAATACAATGCTTTCACATGTTTTGCAAACGCTTCTCCATCTCGACAATCCAAGGCCCAATGACCTCAATCAGACTGAACCTGGATTTTCCCCCAGGTATGCACGCCAACTTCTTAACGCAACACTGGTCTGAAAAGATATTAGCCCACAAATTCTACATTCAAGAGAAACTCTATTTAGCATCTCAACTTTCCTCTAGATTTGACAAACCTCAGATACCAGAATGGACGTATCTCATGATAACACATTTCTTAAGAAACCTAGACAGCAAATCTTCCTGTTCCAGACACTTGACTCCTTTTGAGCACTTCTGCTCCCAGAAAACACCCCAGACGCACTCAATATCAGCCACACACTCCCTTCTCTTCACAGAATGCAAACCAAATAAGTCGACAATGTGCACCGCTTGGGAAAGAGACCTGTCTACAGTGGCGTTGCTAGGGGGTGGCTTTTGGGGCTATAGCACCGAATCTGGGGCCCATAGCACCGAGTCTCTGCAGGGGTCCCCAAGGGGGGGCTCTCTGGGGACCCTGATGTAAGTGGGGGCTCTCTGGGGGCCCTGATGCAAGGGGAGGCTCTCTGGGGACCCTAATGTAAGTGGGGGGCTCTCTGGGGACCCTGATGTAGGGGGGGTCTCTCTGGGGGTATATACACACACACACACACACATATATTACTGTATATACATGTGTATGCCCACCCAAGCGTATGACTTTCTTTACTACTCTGCTATGGGCTCTAGCCCCAGATCTTTTGTAGACCTAGCAACGCCCCTGCCTGTCTATAACTATTTCGCCGGAAGACTGGGGAAAAATTCATCTCAACATTCACAAGGGGGTCTATCAATGTGACTACTCAAGAGAATGGAATCGAAATCCAAACTTGTTTGTACCGCACACCCGCCTTACTACATAAAATCAACCCAGCAATTCTAGAGGAATGCTGGAAGTGTACAGACCAGCCAGGAACCCTACTTCACATATGGTGGGAATGGCCTTATTTCCAAGCGTTCTGGACAGAAATACACAGGATAATCACTCATGTCACCACCTGCAATCTGGAAAGAACCCCTTCTCAATTCCTACTACACCACTCACACCTACCACATCGAACATTTTACAAATCGCTTGTGATCAATGCATCAAAACAGTGCATTCCTAGACACTGGAAATCCCAAACCCCCCCTTCCATCAAAGAATGGTTCAACAAAATCAACAGAATCGCTGAAACTGAAGAATTAATACACATAGCAAGAGACTCCCCACACAAATTTAGTATCAAATGAGCACGTTGGACACATTTTCGAACAACATTAGAATACTCCATTCTCCTCTCCCCAAATCATTAAATACCGTAACTCAAATATCCTGATACCTACCAGTGAAAATAAACACGTAGTTTCCATACTGCGTGAATAGAATCACCAGATGCCCATAACATTAAACAGCTGACATGGGTCTCGTGGGGGCCCCCCCTGGAGGGAAGAGAGGTACACAACTACTCCCACATCACAAAATACTCCCCAAATTTCAATATCCCCGATACCATCCCTCCCCCCTCTTACTAAACTCTTCATTTACACAAGCCCATACCATCAGCCCCCCCCCCATTCTTAGATATACCCACCCCATACACATGCCCCACAGCTTACCCTACATCTTCCCCACCCACCTCCCTCCATTGATAAACATATAACCTATATTCTATGATCTGAACAGGATGCCACCGACAAACCACAAACCAACCCACATACATCTTGCCCTAAGCCCTTACTGAACTGCAAACATAGACCGAATATCACATGATAACCTTCTAAACAGAGGGGATAACCGAAGATCCCCAAGGGGTTATACGTAAATACATACCTTGATTCACACCAATTACACCCCTAAATACAGATTTTTCCACTAGACAAGACGAGTATAACACAGGAACCTTTACAGACCTACAGTTTCAGTAAGTAAATATACAAACTGTCAGTTAAATTACACAATACTAACACAGATATACGTGAAAACAATGTAAAATTGTATACTTGATTGATTGTTCTTCCTGTTCATGTTCATATTGTTCCTATTCAATATGCATGTTTAACGCCTGCTGTTACCTTATTTGTGTAAAAAAACAATAAAAACTTTTTGAAAAAAAAAGAATAGAAAATAAGAGAATAGAATAAAATAGAAAGAATATAATATATAACCATCTTCCGAAACTCGGATTTCGAATAGAATTAATTTGAATTTGAATAGAAAAGATTACAATAGAATAGAAAATAATAAAAAAGAAAAAGAACAGAAAATAAGAGAATAGATTTGAAAATAATATAATAGAAAAAAAATAGAATAGAATAAATAGAAAGAATATAATATATAACCATCTTCTGAAATTCAAATTTCAAATAGAATTAATTTAAATTTGAATAGAATAGAAAAGAATAGAATAGAAGATATAAGAATATAATAAAATAGAAAACAATAGAATATAACATATAACAATCTTCCGAAATTCGAATTTAGAATATAGTTAATTTGAATTTGAATAGAAAAGATTAGAATAGAATAGAAAAAAATAGAAAGCAATAGAATAGAAAATAAGAGAAAAGAATAAAATAGAATAGAAAAACAATAGAACAGAATAGAATAAAATAATAAGAATATACAACCATTTTCCGAAATTCATATTTCAAATAGAATGATTTCCAATTTGAATAGAAAATATTAGAATAGAATAGAAAAGAAAATAATAGAAATAAATACAAAATAATAGACCAGAAAATAACAGAATAGAATACAATAGAAAAGAATAGAATAGAAAATCAATAGAATAGAATAGAAAAAAATATAATATATAACCAACTTCCAAAAATCAAATTTCGAATAGAAAGAAATTTGAATTTGAATACAAAAGATTAGAATAGAATAGAAAATAATAGAATAGAAAATAAGAGAATAGAATAGAAAAGAATAGAAAATAAATAGAATAGAATAAAATAGAAAGAATATATTCACTAAGATACAAGTCAGATTTCAGGCATCCCCTGCAACAAAAATGTCATTTTTAGTAAGATACTTCCAATAGGAAATCACGGCTAAAGGGATGCAGGCCCAGCAGCTTTCCTCATTAGTTCCCTGCAGGTGCCACAGCTGATTGATAATTAGGAAACCACTTCCATTCTTCAGAATAACAAAAGGTAGGAATCTGCAATAAAGTTTGATAAAATCCTTGTAATGTACATCGATCACCCAAAGGGGAATGTTTTTTTCTCAACAAAAGTGGAGTTATGCTTTAAGCAGGCAATGCTAATAATCACCTTCCCTGATGTACAGATGACCACTAGAGGGAGCAATTACAAATCTGTATATGATGTGAAATAATCAAAATATGGAACACCCAAATGTAAAAGCTGCATTGGTATCTGAAGCCATGTCAAAGTACAATAGCAACCTAAAATATACACTTCCTAAAAATACAGAAGAATTCGGCCTTAATGAAAACTTCCGCTGTAAGAAATGCCGCAGCTGCTGATCTTGATCTGGATATGCTAGCTGACTTGCTGTCATGATGATCTTATAACTTCCGTATTTACTAAGTCGCTGACCCGGAACGAGATATAAAGTCGTCCAGACTTCACTGCCGCCCTTCATTCTTGTTTGCAGCGCGTGCTTTAGAAAGTATTGAAGTCAAACATAACCAGGCAGCTAGCAGTTTTTAGAAGGAGAGATCAACAAAAGCCTACAGTATGTATCCCCCCCATGACAGGTTCCCCTTACGCTTTTATAGTTTTATAGTAACATCAGCAGTAGACATCAGTTTAGAAACTCTATTCCCATTGGCTTTGACTTTTGCACAACTGGCCTACAGGGCGACTCTTCTGTGCAGGATCATGTATAGATGATACGTGATTCTGCACTTCCGCGCGCGCCACCAGTGGCCTGCTTCTGTTGTGAATAATCACAGCAGAAGCCGATCTGAGGTTGCCAGGCACTTGATGTCTGCTGGCACTAGCCGATCGTGTGTAAAACACGTAGAATGGAGCTCTGCCTATGTAAACAAGGCAAATCCCCATTCTGAAAGGGGGGAAGGGATGGATTTTGTGTCCCTCCAAAGCAGGGAATAAAAACCATCTCTTCCCCTAGCAAAAGCAGCACACATAGTACACAAAAACACTGGCTAGGCACACATTTAAAGCAGTGCACTTGCACTCATTCTCCCCAGAGCTTAGTAAATGTGGTTCTACTGATTTCCTTCATCCAATCATTTGCTAGAAAAATTCTTTATTTTTTAATTTTCTGGCACCTGATTGGGTATTCTTAACAAAGTAAAGCTTTACCACATTACATTTATTAAAGAAAAGTGGTATAGCTGCATTTGTAAAGTGTACACTCTATTTGACTTTAGCAGATTGATACAAATATTGGGATCACTCCCTTGCCACATCCGTAAATTAAAATTTTGAGAACAGACAGGACCATAGGGCCGGACTTTAAAGGCAAATCGGACCACACCATTTATATAAAAGATCTATATTTTATTTATACATAGAAAATATAAAAGAATATGCAAAAAAAAAACTGAATTTTGATTAAAATCATGTATTCACATATGTGCAAAAATCAGCCCACAACGGCTGAGTACTTTTAAAGTATTGTTGCATCATGTAGGGAAAATGAGCCCATGTGCATCAACATGTTTCGCTGGTTCGCTTCCTCAGGACACAGAAAGGGATAATACAGAAAAAAAAACAGTCCTCACTTGCCTGAATATGAAAACGCAAACTTACAAAGTCTCCCGGAGCAACAGGAAAAGCCAGACAGTCTCAAAAGGAAGGGAGACACCTGGGAAAAGAAAGGCTGCACACCCCAAGGTGATTTCAAAAACCTGAATTTACCCCCAAGAGTGAAGGGGCTTTCTAAGCAGCGAACAACAATGCAGATATTGTATGGTTTAAAAGGTAGCTTTATTAAACGTAGGACATTAGAGTAAAAAACATGAACTGTGTACATAAAGTTATAGAAAGCACAGGAGCATGTACAAAGCTATACATAAATTATGTAATACAAAAGCGCTTGGATAGTTCTGACGCGTTTCGACCCCATCGGGTCTTCTTCAGAGGAAATGCATGCGCTGTGGAAGAATTTCGTATACATAATGAAATACTACCAATATGATTTGACACAGTTGTATATAATGAGAGTTTTAAACATAATTACCAAAAGTATGTGTGTAGCCATGTCACCTGTGGATGCATTAAGGTGAAAAAACACGAAGGTTTATAACCCCTTTAAACCCACATCATAAAAAAACTATCAATAAATGGTGTATTACATGCTGTTCATATTCACTCACTATAAATTCGTTTTTTGTATTCTGAAAAAAAACTGCTGTTCTCTATATCCACCTCCTGTCCATGTCCCTGCTGCAGTTAGCGATTTTGCAGAGCAGTGTTGGCAGCTCTGCACATGCTCAGTTTTCAGTGAGTTTCTATGCTGAGCATTTCCTCCTTATCACATCTGAGCAGCCCATGTGACTATAGAGTCACACATGTGGGCGTATACACAGTGGTAAATGACAGCCCACTCCCTCCCTCCTCCATGTCCACTAACCAGCTAAACCCAATGGGGGCAGAATATTACATGTAGATTAATGGAGGCCTCACCTCGCTCTTATTCTAAGACACAGGCTGAAGGGGTGTGACACAGCCTGTGACTGGCAGAAATCTGCCCACACCAAGTTATTGTTAAAAAATAATAAAGATTTGATGTCAAATATATATTTGTATGACAATTTAAAACAGTTTATTGATAATACTTGTTTATTTTTATTCAGTATTCCAAAGGCGTTTTTTTTTTTTTTTTTAACATGTGACCAGCAGCAGAGGACTAGAAGCTCCTCCTGCCACTGTTTCCCTGCAGGCAGGCTGGGAAAGAGCTGGGTCATGTGACATCTGTATATCGAATAGGAAAAAAAGGTAGATTTTATTTAATTAAAATAATTACAGTGCCATCATCCATATGCAGAAAGATTGTAGATAATGTAAATTGAACATTGGGGAAGATTTACCAAAGCGGGTGCACTCGGAATCTGGTGTACATGGTAGCCAATCAGCTTCTAACTTCAGCTTGTTCAATTAAGCTTTGACAATAAAACCTGGATGCTGATTGGTTTCTATGCAGAGCTACAACAGATATTGCACGCTCCAGTTTTAGTAAATAACCCCCATTGCGTGTTTACCCTGTTTCCCCAAAAATAAGACC
This sequence comes from Lithobates septentrionalis, assembly GCA_037952835.1. NCBI lineage: Eukaryota > Metazoa > Chordata > Amphibia > Anura > Ranidae > Lithobates > Lithobates septentrionalis. The sequence continues at coordinate 614,849 of JBBDGP010001769.1, read as the reverse complement.
TAGCGTGATTGTCGGTAATGGCTGCAATATAAGCCCTACCCCCCAAATAAACCCTAGTTAAAGTCCTTGTAGGTCTTATTTTCAGGGTAGGGCTTATTTTTGGAGAAACAGGATAGGGCTTATTTGGGGGGTAGGGCTTATATTGCAGACATCACCGACAATAACGCTAGGTCTTATTTTCGGGGAAACAGGATAGTATCACTCTAAATAGATTTTTTTTTAAATCAGAGTTTAGTGTCACTTTTAGGGCATGCTACAAGAAATTAACAGAGTGAGGACACAGACTGGGGATACATAAGACTACTAGAGATCACTTAAACCCTTTATAAAAATCAATGCTTGCACTGCTAACTGCTGGAGTCCAAGGGCCACACTGCAAGCGCCCAAAGGGCCATATGTGCAAGCCAGGCCGCAGGTTGGGCACCAGGATTTTATTGGCATTTCACCTAAAGCCAACACATTCTACCACCACCAATATTAAATTATCTCTTTGGAAAAAATAAAAGAAAAAAGGTCTGGACAGGAAACGTTAGAGTTGAAGTTGCATTGTGTGTAGGTGTGGATACCATAACAACAATCTAGAAATAAAACATAGATTTCATTTGTTTGGATGCTTCAGGGAAGTGGACAGGCGTAAGATCCTGGTTAGAAAATGCCATCAGCGTTGATGAATGCTTCATTCAGTGGATGGTCGGCAGGAATATTAAGTACACAGTAACATGGAGGGGTCTGATCAGAGATTCTTCTTCCCTGCTGGCTTTCACTGGGATCTAACAAACATTGCAAGGCTTTTCTATCACAGCGGATATCAGGCATCACCCTGGAGCATCAGTCACTGGGCTTCGTCTGTGCATCAACTGGATTAATATTCTCTGCATGATTGAGGTTGTTTTGTGCCTATTCTGTGTGACTGGAGAGATTCCAGGGTGAACAGCTCCAGCCAAATTGTTTTCTTTTATTCGGTTTGGATAGAGGGGGGAAGGTTTAGATTCTCTGCTTTGGCGTTCATTGCTGATTAAGTAACATCTTGTCAAACCCTGACACCCCGGGTGTCACTGTAGCAGGAAGTTAGGGGAAATGTCCCCAGACAACCCAACTCTTTTCTTACATATACAGAGCTAAATACAATGCAGTTTACATATTTTAGACAACTGGGTTCTTCCAACCTTGTAAAACAGCTTGGGGCAGGTGCTTTACTCTTCCAACCTGACTCTGTCCCTTGCAGAAAGCTTGTTCCATAAAGGCACAGTCTGGTGACTTTGGTGTGGAGGAGCTTGAGCAGGTTGCCAAGAGCCCTGGCCTCAACCCTGAATACATTTTGGATTAAAAGGCCCTTTTATGTTCCAGTATGACTGCGCCCCTTGCAAAAAGCATGCTCCATTAAGACATGATCTGATGGGTTTGGTGATGAGGAACGTGAGTGGCCTGCCAAGACCCTAACCTCAACCCTACGGAACACCTGTGAGATTATAAAGCCCTTTTCTGCTCCAGCATGACTATGCCCCATGCAGAAAGCCAGCTCCATAAAGACATGATCTGATTTGTCTGGTATGGAGGAATTTGAGAGGCCTGCTAAGAGCCCTGGCCTCAAACCTACTGAACACCTTTGGAAATTGGAAGGCCCTTATCTGCTCCAGCATGATTGTGTCCTTTGCAGAAAGCATGCTCCATAAAGACATGATCTGATGGGTTTGGTGTGGAGGAAATTGAGAGGCCTATCAAGAACTGTGGCAGAAACCCCACTCAGGGTGCTACTAAACACCTTTGGGATTATAATGACCTTTTCTGTTCCAGCATGACTGTGCCCCTTGCAAAAAATCCAGCTCCTTAAAGACATGATCTGATGGATTTGGTGTGGAGGAACTTGAGAGGCCTGTCAAGAGCCCGGGCATTAACCCTACTGAACACCTTTGGGAATAGAAGACCCATTTCTGCTGCAGCGCGACTGTGCCCCTTTCAGAAAGCATGCTGCATAAAGACATGGCTTTATGCGTTTGTTGTGGAAGATCTTGAGCGGCCTGCCAAGAGCTCTGGCCTAAACCCTACTGAACACCTTTGGGATTTGAAGGCCCTTTTCTTCTCCAGCATGACTGTACCCCTTGCAGAAAGCCAGATCCATAAAATACATGGTTTGATGAGTTTGGTATGAAGGTTCTTGAGTGGCTTGCACAGAGTCCTGACCTGAACCCTACTGAATACCTGGAATAAAGTAGACTTTAAATTCTGAATCAGGTCTTCTCTTCCAACATCAATACCTGACCTCACAAATGCTCTTTAGGGTTATAAGTAATCTGTTTCTACTAATACTAAAACAACTAATATTAAAGGTATAAATTATAGACATCTGGC
>JBBDGP010001769.1:602500-607500 GCA_037952835.1 Lithobates septentrionalis | reverse complement strand
ACGTAGTGACGTACTAGAGCGCTACCTCTAGCGCCACCCTTTGGGCTCCTTCTGCTAATTTCGTGTTAGTGGAAGTTTGGTGAGTGTTTATTCGCGCTTTTCGTTTCGCACTTTTAATTTCGCGCTTTTCATTTCGCACTTTTCATTTCGCGCTTTTCATTTCACACTTTTCAGTTCGCACTTTTCAATTCGCACTTTTCATTTCGCGCTTTTCATTTCACGCTTTTCAGTTCGTTTCTGAACAGCCGTTCGTCAACCAGACATGTTGCGGAATCGGAGGACATAACGTGTTATTTATTATTGGCCTTGGAGTTATTGCTTTGACATTATTTTTTTGGTTGAATAATAATGATTTGATTTGGTATATTTTCTATATTTTTGGATGCATAGAATGCACTTTTTGGTGAAGTTCTATTGGCAGATAGGATGTCTAATTTTGTTTGTTTTATTTTTTTAATGCACAATAAAAAAAATGTGGAGAATAATACTTGGCTGTGTGTTTTACTTCAAATGACAGTTTGGGAGTCGGCAGTTACATTTTAAAAAATAAAATGTAAAATTGACAAGGGACACCAACATAGTTGTATGTTTGATCTTAAAAACTACGGGATAATGGTGTTGTGGTAACTTGCACAAATAAAAGAAAAAAAAAGCATAATAATATTATTCTTGATATCACTAGAAAAAAAAAAGCCTTTGAAAATTTGTTTGCAATAACTCCATCAGTATCACCAGCAAAGCAGCTTCATTATTATCCCATTAAAGAAGAAGAGAATTGTGCGCTGCATTTTGAGATTTCATAATTTGCCACGTCACGAATGTTAATTCTCCATTACGAACGTTAGTTTACAAGACCAACCGCTTCCGGCTCCTCCTTGCTTCCGAGCATGCGTGTTTGTACTTTGGACTTTTGTCCGACGGACTTGTGTACACACGCTCGGAAAATCAGACAACACACGTTTGTCCGCGGAAAATTTGAAAACCTGTCATCCAACATTTGTCGGCGAAAAATCCGACAACAATTGTCCGATGGAGCGTACACACAGTCGGATTTACCGTCAACAGCCTGTCATCGAACATTTCCTGTCTGAAAATCTGATCGTGTGTACGAGCCTTTACAGTGACTTCTGTTGGGTTCATGTTTTGCAGAGAGCTGCCCTCGCTACAAGCCTGCAATTTTAGTGTTCAGCGCTCCACTAACACTTCAACCGCTTCAGATAAGTATATGGAACAGCAAGAAAGTGAAATATAAATAAAAAGTCTTTCATCTTTTCATCTTGGTGTTACAATAACAACTCAGGTGGTGTACTTACTTTAACTACTGCACAATTTCCTTGTAACTTGTCACAATGGTGATGATAATTAGGTATCTGAAGACACTGAACATGCCCCGTTGATGCTACACTACACGCGTTGATGCACTGAACAGCTAATTGCAAAAGTTTCATTCCAGCTTTGAAGTACATCTATATAGCACTCTGTCAAAGGTTGGAAAAGTGTTAAACCTCCAAGAGAGAAACATGTAGGCTGGCGTTGCTGATTTCTCATTCTGCTACAGTATGTGGCTATTTCACTGATCCTTTAGCTCGCTTCAAATATTTATACTGTAAGTTCACCATCAGGAAGATTTTCCGAACTTCCCCCAATTAAATTCTATATTCTCTGAGTAGTCCATACCAGTTCTCCCCCTGTAAATGATGCACGTCCCCCCATTATAGATGCAGCTGTTTGGTTGCCTTTCCACAAAAAAACGCTCATTCCTCTCTGTCTTCCTGCTTGCAGGGTGGGCTGAACATTACAGTGATGTGCCTCCTAGTGGCCACTCCAGGCCATTACAACTGTGCACGTGAGCAGTACACTCTCCCTGTCCCAGCTGTGCAAGGTACAGGGTGTCCCACAAGGGTTCTGCACCTTCTGCTTATTTGAACCAGCATTTCATTTGCATATGATTGAGCTGGCAACAGTATTTGCATATGATGTGCAATAACCACTCCTGATCCCTGCACTCTGTTCGTTACCCTCTTCGAACCTCTGCATTCTGTACGTTACACACTCCTGACCCTGCACCCTGTACGTTACACACTCCTGACCCTGCACACTGTACGTTACACACTGCTGACCCTGCACCCTGTACGTTACACACTCCTGACCCTGCACCCTGTACGTTACACACTCCTGACCCTGCACCCTGTATGTTACACACTCCTGACCCTGCACCATGTACGTTACACACTCCTGACCCTGCACCCTGTATGTTACACACTCCTGACCCTGCACCATGTACGTTACACACTCCTGACCCTGCACCCTGTACGTTACACACTCCTGACCCTGCACTCTGTAGGCTACACACTCCTCACCCTGCACTCTGTATGTTACACACTCCTGACCCTGCACCATGTACGTTACACACTCCTGACCCTGCACCCTGTATGTTACACACTCCTGACCCTGCACTCTTTGCCTCATGTACTTTTGACTCTTGATCTCGGTGCATTACACACTAATAAACTCTGCCCTCTTTGCATTACACATTCCTTACCACTGCACTCTGTGCATTACACACTACTGACCCCTGAACTCTGTGATTTACACAATCCTGACCCCCTCGCTCTGTACATTGAGCACTCTTGATTTCTGCACTCTGATTTACACAATCCTGACCTCTGCACTCTGTGCATTACACGCACCGGACCCCTGAGCCCTGTACATTACATACTACTGACCTCTGCACTCTTTGTGATATGCACTCCTGAGCCCTTTACGCTGTGTGTTTTGCATTCCTGAGCTCTGCGTGATAGACACAATGTTATTAATTACATACTACTAGTCACTGCATCTTGCACTTTTGACCCTTGCTCTCTGTGCATTACAAACTCATGACCCCTGCTCTCTTTGAATTACAGATTCCTAACCACTGCACTCTGTGTATTACACACTACTGACCCCTGAACTTGGATTTACACAATCCTGACCCCTGTACTCTGCGTTACACACTCCTGACCGATGCACTCTGTACATTGAGTGCTCTTGATTTTTGCACTCTGATTTACAAAACCCTGACCCCTGCACTTGGTGCATTACACACTCCTGACCCCTGCCCTCTGTGGATCATGCACTTTTGACCATTGCTCTCTGTGTATTACACACTCATGACCTGCCCAGTTTGCATTACACATTCCTAACCACTGCACTCTGTGCATTACACATTCCTGACCCCTGCGCTCTGCACATTGAGCACTCTTGATTGCTGCTTTCTGATTTACACAATCCTAACCCCTGCACTTAGTGCATTACACACTCCTGACCCCTGCCCTCTGTGTATCGTGCACTTTTGACCCTTGCTCTTTGTGTATTACACACTCATGAACTCTGCCCACTTTGCATTACACATTCCTAACCACTGCACTCTGTAAGTTACACACCCCTGAACTCTGTTATTTACACAATCCTGACCCTGGTACTCTGTGTTACACACTCCTGAGCCACTGCTTTGCATCACACATTCCTAACCACTGCACTCTGTAAGTTACACACCCCTGAACTCTGTTATTTACACAATCCTGATCCTGGTACTCTGTGTTACACACTCCTGAGCCCTGCACTCTGTACATTGAGTACTCTTGATTTCTGCACTCTGTGAGTTACAAAATCCTGACCCCAGTACTCTGTACATTACACACTACTGACGTCTACACTCTTTCTGATATGCATCCTTGAGCCCTTTACGCGGTGTGTGGTGCACTCCAGATTCCTGTACTTTATGTGTTTTGCACTCCTGAGCTCTGCATGATAGACACCATGTTATAAATAACATACTACTAGCCACTGCACTCTGTACAACTCCTGAGACATTTTTATATTCTACATCAGCCGTTTTCAACCAGGGTTCCTCCAGAGCAGTGGTTCTCAACCAGGGTTCCTTCAGAGGTTGCTAGGGGTTCCTTCAGCATTGGGCAATTTCTGCCTCTCAGATAAGTTCCCACTGTTCCCAAGATCCCATTGATATCTTTAGCTATCTGTAAGGAGGTAATTCTTCCCAATGACCACAAGTGTAAGGGCCATTCTTCCCACTGACCATCATACTAATGTATCATGAGTTGTAGATTTCTAATTTTTAGCAGAGGTTCCCCGAGACTGGAGAACTATTTCAAAGGTGTTGAAAAGGTTGAGAAAGGTTCCTCCAGAGGTTGCCAGGGGTTCCTTGAGCAATGACCGATTGACCTCCCATTTGATGGATGCTGTTGCCAACATCACTTGTCATAGCCAGCTACATGACATCAATCATCTTTTTATCTATCTGTAGGGGGGTTGTTCTGATCACCAATATAAAGAGCATTCTTCCCAATGACCAACAATGTAAGGAGCATTCTTTCAACTGACCACCAAGGGACATTCATCCTACTGACCACCAATGTAAGGAACATTATTCCCACCACCCCCCAATGTAAGGAGCATTCTTCCCACTGACCCCCAATGTAAGGGGCATTTTTCCCAATGACCCCACATCAATTGGTTTTAGCAAGAGTTCCCCAAGACTTAAATATTATCTCAAGGGTTCCTCTTGAGAAAAAAGCTGCTCTACATTATGGAAAATCGTTTGAGTTGTGGCACCATCGTTTGGGTTGGTAATAGCTTTGTCAGTTTGTAGACAGGTGCAGTCTACTTCCTTTCCACTGTAGGTGGCACTCTTCTGCAACAGTATTGCAGTTGGAGAGGAAGTCAAGGGGAACATGGTTCATGGTTTACTGGGTCACCTGGGAAGCAATTTCATTGGATAAGTCCACCATATGTGACTCTGGCAGCCATCTTGGGTCAGGCAGAGCCTATTTAAGGCCCTGGCTCCCAGGCTTGAAATGCATTTTGCAAGTGGAAAGGGTAGGGACAGGCATTTTGTCTGGTAGGGACAGCACTAGCGGCAGGGAAAGGTATGTGTGTCCTTGTTGCGTTTAAAAGGAGACAGAGATTCTGATCCATCCCCCCCTATAGAAAATAAAAAA